>PVLA01012129.1:0-47100 GCA_004027455.1 Hydrochoerus hydrochaeris
TCTCTCTCTCTCTCTGGAATGTCTTCAGTATTTTCTGTAGGGTTGGATTGGTGGTAACAAATTCCCCCAGTTACTCTTTGCCATGGAAGCATCTTGTTTCTCCATTAATTTCTAGTGTCAGTTTTGCAGGATACATCAATCTGGGCTGGAGGCTATTTTCTTTCAGGGCTTGGAATACTTCACTCCAAGCTCTTCTTGATCTGATGGTCTGTGTCAAGAAGTCAGCCATGATTCTGATGGGCTTACCTTCATAGGTAATGTGTTTCTTTTCTCTGATGGCTTTTAATATTCTGTTTTTATATTGAATTTCTGGTATCTTGATTATTACATGTCTGGGTGTAGATCTGTTTTGGTTGTAGGTGGCAGGAATTCTGTATGCCTCACATAACTGAATGTAATTTTCTTTTCCCATGTTTGAGAAGTTTTTCTTAATATTGACATGAATAGCCTTTGTAATTCACCTGTATGTATTCCTGCTTCTTCGTTCACTTTTCTTATTCTTAAATTGTAGATTCTCTTGTCATCTTCTAGCCTTTGTATTGTTACTGCCTGTTTCCTTGTTATTTTTAAGAGATCTTTCCTTTCATGATCACACACTGCAAACTTGTCTTCAAGTTTTGATAGTTTATCCTTTGTTTCTTTTAAGGAGTTTTGCCAGCTTTCAATGGAGTTTTTAATTTCCTGGTAGTCTCTTTGAATCTGCTTCATGTATTCTATATTTTCTTTGTATTCTTTATTGAATGTTTCTCTCCTTTTTTGTGATCCTCCCTTCTTCCATCTTTATCTTCCTGAGAGATGCTTCCTGAGAGCATTTCTTTTATTACTTTACTCATATCTTGCTTTACCTGATTTAATATTTCAGTTTTGAGCTCATCTACAAGGTCCTGAAGATATCTCTTAATGTCCATCCAAGCCATTTCTGATGTTTCGTGTTTGCCGCCCTCAGTCTCCCTTGTTTTTCCTTCTCCTGAATCAGTGCTCTCAGGATTCTGCGATGGGGGCCTCCTCCTGCTTCTCTCTCCTGTCATGGTCCTGGCTTCCTCCACACAGGTTACAGTGCAGGTCCAATCCCCCTTCCCTGTTGGTCACGTTTCCTCCGAAGCACACTGGGAAGGGACCTCTGCCCTCTCCTGACTGCTCTTGTCAATGAGGTGTAAGCAATGGCTGCTTATGCCTGCCCCTCCCAGCCGGGCCAGCCAAACTTCAGGGGCCTTCACTCGGTTAGTGCATGCTAGGTGCAGGGAATCGATTTGGGAAGGCTCATTGGGTCCCAGCCAGGGGTGCGGCCCAGTCCAAGCAATTCCCACAAATCTGCTCTGGGGAGGGAGCAACCAACTGAAGTCACTGTTGCTCCCAGTTCAGGCTCCTCCTGCCTGATGCTAACTTGTCATCCATTTGGTCGTGCCCTTCCCGTGTGGGGGGGTCTCATTCCCAGGACTGACCATGGATTAATGAAGGTCCCTTCACTGGCTCCGCTCTCTTTTGGGCTCACCAACCCCCAACTTCAGCGCTGCTGTGGTTCCTGTCAGTGGCAACAGGAACGAGTTTGGGCAGCCTTACCAGCTGGTGCAGATTCAAGCCAGCGCAAATTAAGGCCAGCCCAAACTTGGTGGGTTGCTGTGAAAACGTTGTGTCCTGTAATTTTTAGGTATTTAAGTTGTAGTCCCAACCTATTTGATGAGCTTTTTACATTTTAATTTCTTCCTGTGTCAAGAGGATACATCTCCCTCTGTCTGGGTCTCTCCAGGGTGTTTTATTATTCTGGCATATGAATTGTTTCTTCTGGGTCGGTTTGTATTTTGTTGCTCACTGATCAGCCATCTTGACTTCTCCCTTCTGTAGTATAATTTTTAACTCAGGGGTTTTTGATGTCTCCTTTCTTGCCTTTGTTGCCCAGAATTGTATATACTATTCCAGGACACTTCTATTTCCAAATGAACCTTAGGAATGTTTTCTCTAGATCTGTAATGTATGCTAAAGGTATTTTGATCAGGACTCCATTAGATCTATATAACAAATTTGAGAGTGTGATCATTTTCACAAGGTTAGACCTTCCTATTCATAAGCAAGGAATATCTCCAATTTCTGATATCAACTCCAATTTCTTTTTTCAGAGTACAGTAATTTTCAGTGTATATGTCTTTTACTTCCTTTGTTAGATTGATTCCTACATATTTCATTTCTTGGGTGCTATTGTGAAGGGTGTTTTCCCCCTAATTTCTATTTCAGTGAGTGTTGTATTCAGGGTTTGTGAGGAGAACAATTAGAATCAGAACACAGAATTTATAATACTGTTTTATGATGATCACCCAGAGTTAAACACAAGAAAATGCAGGAAATCTGTCCACAACACTGAAGACCCAGAATATTCAATCAAGGGCCTGGATCCCACAGCAATATCCTGCATGAGTCCAGATGAAGACCTAGAGGCCATGACAGTGCCTCCTACGAGTCCAACTTGAGGTCTAGAGCCCACGAGAAGGACTCACACCAGTCCCTTTTATGGATCTGCACTGGGAAGGCCCAAAGGTCAGTGGTGGAAGCTAGAAAGTCTATACCAGCAGGGATAAACAACTGTGCTGGTAGGTTGAGGGTTTTACACTTGAGCTGAGAAGTCATGCTCAAAATAAGAACCAGGGCTACCCTGAAAAATACTACATCTGTCCTTAGCAACACGGAGGTTCTGAGCTCTTCCAAGGATAAGAACAGTTGACGAGTTGCTTCTGGAGATCAAATAGCACACATCTTCCCCTAAGGAGCCTGGAAGTGATGATTGATGGAAGGACTAGAGCTCCCCCAAAGTGAACTATAGCCACTCTCACCTACAAGGTCTTGAGCTCCTCCAGTGACAATGGTCAAATTCACATTGGGGAATCTAGTCATAAGGAGCTTCTCCAGGAGAACCAAAGGCTCAAAACAGCAACACTTAGAGAAAGCCACAACGCCTAGCTCTTCTTCTCTGCATCAGTTTTTCCTGGCAACTTTCCTCAGGTGGACCATCTATGCTCAGCATCATGCTTATTTAATTCAACTGGTGTTAAGTTGACCACCAGTTTTTAATCCCGAACAGTGAATCTGCTATTTGCATACAGAAATGCCATTTGCCATTGATTTTTGAGTATTGATTTTGTATCCAGCTGTTACTGAATTTGCTTATTAATTTTAGAAGCCTTTTAGTAAAGTGTTTGCAGTTTTCTATGCAGAGTATTATATCATCTGCAAATAATGATAATTTAACTTCTTCCTTTCCTATCCTTATTGATTTTATTTCTCTCTATTGTCTAATTGCTCGTTGGTTTGTCATAGGATGGCTTTTATAAGACTGAGGTGAAGACCATCTATTCTAATTTTCTGTAGATTTTTTAAATCATGAATGAGTATTAGACTTTCTCAAAAGCTTGTTGTGCATATATTGAGATGATCATGTGATTTTTGTCTTTGACTATGTTGATATGGTATATTACATTTATTGATTTGCATATGTTGAAACATCCCTGCATTCCCTAAATGAATTCCAGTGGGTTATGGTATATAATCGTCTTGATGATTTGTTGAAATTTGTTTTCTAGGATTTTATCAAATATTTTTGCAATTATGTTCATTAAGGAGATTGGCTTGTAGGTCTCTTTTAAGGGTGGGTCTTTTTCTCATTTTGATATCAGGATAATACTTCTTTCCAGGAGTGAGTCAGGAAGAATTGATTTGCTTTAAATTTCATTAAAGATTTTCAGGAGTATTGGCATTAAATATTCTTTAAATTTCTTGTAAGATACATCCATGAATCCAACAGGACCTGGGCTTTTTTTCTCAGTAAGTTTTTAATTGCATGTTCAGTTGCATTAACCAATAATGGAATATTCAGAATCTTTATGTTTTCTTGATTCACGTTAAGTAATTCACACATTTCTAAGAATCTGTCCATTTATTCTGTAGTTTCCATACTATGCAAGTAAATATTTTCGAAGTAGGAATTGATGATTTTCTGAATTTCCACAGGATCTCTAGTAATTTCACCCTTTTTGTTCCTTATTGTTTGAATTTGAGTTTTGTTGTTTCTTTTTTTTAAATAAGATTAGCAAGGAGTTTATTCATTTTATTTATTCTTTCTAAGAACAAATTCTTTAGTTCATTAATTCTTGGTATTGTCTTCTTAATCTCAACTGCATTATTTTCTGCTCTGGTCTATTAATATCCTTCTTTGCATGGACTTTGAGCTTGACTTGCTCTTCTTTTTGTAGAAGCTTGAGGTCCAGCATTAGGTTGTTTATTTGTCTCATTCTGTTTTCCTGGTGTGAGAATTCACTGCTATACATTTCTTTCTTTGGACCACTTTCATTTTGTTCTACAGGTTTTGGTATGTTGCATTTGCATCTAATTAAAGATAATGTTTAATTTCTTACTTGATTTAACCTGTGACTCATTGTTTGTTTAGGAGGGTTTAATTGCCATATGTTTATAGAGTTCTGACAGTTTCTTTTCTCATCAATTTCCAATTTTTTGCACTATGGCCAGATAATATACATGAGATAATTTCGGTTCCTTTGCACTTATTTAAGCATGTTCTGTGCACTAGTATATAATCTATTTTACAGAATGTCCCAAGTACAGCTGAGAAGAATGTGTATTCTAAAGTTTTGGGTTGAAAAGTCTGTAAACCCCTAGTAAGTTCATGTGTATATAGGTTTGGATCAGTTCTGTTATTTATTTGCTGATTTTTTTTGTCTAGTTGATCTATCTCTTTGTGACAATGAAGTATTAATGTCAAGGTTAAAATTGTATTTTGCTTATTTTATTTTTCATATCTATTAAGATTTGTCTTATATAGTTATATGCTCCCATATTTGGTGCATATGTATTTATGATTGTTATCCTTTCCCTTTGATACCTTACAATAATAAGTATGTAGTGACCTTATTTATCTCTTTTGAGTTTTTTTAGTTTGAAATTCACATTTCCTGAAAAGAACATAGCTACCCCTGATTTTTTCTGGGCTCCTATTGTATAGAGTATTGTTTTACATCATTTGACTTTAACACTATAAATTTCTTTTTAATTCAATGTGTTTGTTGTATACAGCATATGGTTAGATCTTGTTTCTTGTTCCATTTTGCTAGTCTATTTCTTTTGATCATTAAATTGAGGCCATTTACATTGATAGTTATAACTGATAGGTACTAGCTTATCTTTATCATACTATTTTCCTGCTGTTGGTCCTCTAATTTTCCCTCTATTTAATTGCTTGACCTATTGGTGTTTTCTTTCAGTTGTTCTTCTCTGAATTGTGTTGTTTCTTTTTAAATCCCTGCCAAGAATATCTTCCAGTACCCGTTGTAGTGTTGGCTCAGTGGTCATGAATTCCTTCAGTTGTTCTTTGTCATGAAAGCATTGTATTTCTCCATTAATTTTGAAAAACAGTTTTGTAGGATACACCAATATGAGTTGGAAGTTGTTTTCTTTCAGGACTTGAAATATTTCACTCCAATCTCTTCTTGACTTGAGAGTTTGATTTGAGAAGTCTGTCGTGTTTCCGGTGGCCTTTTCTTTATAGCTGACCTGTTTTTTTTCTCTGATGGGTTTTAATATTCTGTTCTTGTGCTGAATTTGTAGCATCTTGATTTTTATATGTCTTGATATAGATTTACTTTGTTTATGGATATTTGAAGTCTATTAGCCTCATTTATCTGTATGTCAGATTCTGTTTCCATTCTTGGGAAATTTTCTGTTATTACTTCTGAAAATAGTTTTTAAATGACATTTGTTTTGACTACTGCATTTTCACTGACACCAATTATTCTTATATTATTTTTCTTTGTGTCATCTTTCAACTTTTGAATTGTTATTTCCTGATCTTTTGCTATTTTCAAGAGAATTTTCTTTTCATAGTAGTGTTCAGTTTTATTCAAGTGATTTTACCAGTTTTCAATGGAAATTTAATTTCCTGTATATCTGTTTGAATCCATTTCATGCATTCTATTTGTTTCCTATATTAATGATTCATGAACTACATCATCTTCCTATCATTCTCTATTTTTAATCTATCTCTAGATTTGCTGAGAAATTCCTTTATAGATATTGAAATTTCTTATTTCATCTAAGGGATTATTTCTGACCTGACTTCCTTTGTAGTCATTTTAATTTTTTTAATTTACTTTGATTGATATCATTTCACAAATTTCAGGTGTGTGTCTTCCAAAGTCTTCTATGTCAATATCTGCTATACATATTCTGGGTGGGCAGGAGGCCTGAAATTGCATTTTACTTGTCTTGTCATTTTCTATTTCAAAAAAAATTGCTTTCTGTAATGATCCTTGTATGTTTCTGTATTAGGTTGTCCATTGGCTACTTTTACCTCATTGCTGGGACAAAATACCCAACACCCAAAGTTAAAGAAGGAAAGTTCTAACTTAGCTTACAGTTTGTGGAAGTTTCAGTCCATGATCAGTTGACTCCAAGGGAGGGTTGCTTATGCTACTGGGCACCTGCTCTTGGTGGTGGAACACATCAAAAGCAACAACAGCAAAGGAGAGGAGAGCAAACAGAGAAGACACTGTCTGTTTCATATATGTAAGCTTCACACCCTATGGTGGGGGTAGCACTCACACTCATAATTCTTATATTATAGGGAACATCTATCTGCAATCTACTGTGGCAACTTTTAAAGCTTCTGGGATATTGGAACAGAAAGTTGTGGGGCATTGGCTTCTGAAGCTCCCACCATGGATTTCTGTTGATTGAGGACCAATGCTAATTACCTGATGTATATTCAGGTGTTCATGAGCCTGGTCTCAGACATTGGGATCATTTCATCTCAGGACACACTGAACAGATCTAGATCTGTCCAAGACTAACATAAGGAGATTTTGTGAGGGCCAATGAGGGTGAAAGGCACTGAAAAGTATCTCACAAGCAATCAGAGTGATGGACAAAACAGGCAGATCCTTAATGCTTGATACTTTACCAGGCAGAGACCGTGTCCAGGTCTCTGGAAGAATGCAGGGTAGAGGTTCTGGAGTCCAAATGATGCATGTTATGGCTTGGCAAAAAATTTATCTGCATTTTGATCATGACCAGAGACTTTTTGTGAGACTAAGATTAAGGGTGGCAGACTAATTAATCTGGCAGAAGAAATTTCATGGCAGTCAAATATTGAGGTGGTGCCATGGCTATTACTGGGGTATTTTAGCAGATTTATGTTACAAATCAAGAGAGAAAAGCCCAATAGGATGTTTTTAACCATTGTAATTTTGGCTAGAAAGGAAGCCCCAGTCAGTAAAGCTGTGGTCCACAAAGATAGAGCTGAGCAAATCTTGATTGCTGAGAAGGAACAAGAGAGTAGAAAAGAATTCCTGAGGGCATCACAAAAAATCAACAAGTCTTAACATTTTTCAGCCTCAAAATTGAAAAAAAGGCAAGACTTTGCTTTGAGAAGAAAGCCACAGAGCACATTGTTCCAGAATGGTGACAGCCAGACTATGTTCAAGAATGGTGGCAGTAGCCATAACAAGTTCCAAAATAGTGGTCACTGCATCAAGTTCCAGAATGGTGGCAGTATAGAGAATTTGTTCCTAAGGATCAGGTTTAGAGTGCACAGTAATCCAGAAACTCGACTCCTACAATCAAAAGAGAGGAAAGCCTGACTTCTGCTTCAGCTGGCAGTAGATGTTAACATCTTCCACATGGTGCTGGTTTTAAATGCATAAAGAATTCAAGATTTCTAAAGTTAAAAAGGCTTCCACCCTGATTTCAAGAGACCTGGGAGACCAGGCAGTGAGTCTCTGAGGGGGTAGTGTGTGAAGGTGTGACGATGAAGCCAAACATGCAGTGGAGAACCCAGAAGATTGGTAAATCCAGGAATATGCATTATCTAAGGAAAGCTGCAAGGACTGATAAGAGCAGGCCTAAGAGAAAAAACTTGGAAGCTACCACCACCAGAAGTGCATATGAATGGAGCCACGCAAGCCCTTTGGAGTTTATAATTTGCCACAGATTGCTTTAGATGTTCCACATGGAATTACAGCACTTAACGTTTGTTCTGCTTGATTTTTGACTGGCTTTGTCTCAATCTTTGTGTCCCCCTGTTTGTACCTTTTGGGATAATAATGTTTACCTGGTGCCATTGAATGTTGGAAGTGTTTGAGTTTCTTTTCATTTGTACAGAAGCTCACACCTAAGAATTTGCCTTAAATTTCAGATGCAATTTTGGCCTTGGACTTTTAAGCAATGCTGAAAGTATTAGGAATTTCTCAACTCTTGGAAATGGACTAAATGTCTTTCACATGAAGGATGTGCATGAGGTTTAGGGACCAAGGGTGAAATATTATGGTTCGTGTCTAGATGTCCCCACAAAGCCTCATGCAGTCATGGAGGCAGGCTTCTAGAATTTTTGATTGATTCATGGTCCAATGCTGCCATACATAGTCACAGACTATAAAGATGGGCAAAAAGGAATGTTACTTGTAAGGTTAAAGATCATTGACCCCAGAAGAAAATATTGTTAGGGAAATACACAGGAATTTTTTTCTCTCAATTTCTCTTTACTCCTTCTTCTTCACTTCCTTTTCCTTCACCATGTTCTCCTTCACCTCCTCCTTCTCCTTCACCTCCCTCTCCCCTCTCCCTCTCCATCTCCTTCTTCTTCTTCATCTCTCCCTCTCCCCCTCCCCCTTCCCCTCCCTCTCCTTCTTCTTCTTCTTCTTCTTCTTCTTCTTCTTCTTCTTCTTCTTCCTCCTCCTCCTCCTCCTCCTCCTCCTCTTCTTTCTCCTTGTCCTTCTCCTCCTTCCTCCTATTGCTCATCCTTCTCGTCCCCTCCTCCACCTTCTTCTTCCCCATCTTTCTCATTCATTTGACCCCAATTTTTTTCTTGGTCCTCTACTAGTACTTTTAAAACATTTTTACTACTTTTGTTCCTTTGGCACAGGTTGGAGTTTTACCACCCATTTTCTTGTGTCTTTTGTTTCTAATATTACTTTTGTTATTTGTTTAAACAGAACTTGCTTTTACTTTCTTTCTCACTTTATTTGAATTTGTCCCCTTAGTATTTTCTCTTATTTTGTGTTCCTCTAATTTAATCTCTATTACCTATTATTTGTCCTTTTCCTAACTGGTCTTCTCTGTTACTGTTATCTAATATCACCTATTTCCCTTTACTCCTTAACAGGTCTTTTTATATCAGTCTTACCACATTCTTCCATTTTTCATTGCTTAATTTTTTATTTCATCTTTTCTCTTCCTTTCTTCATTTTCTACACCTGCACCATTCATCCTTATGTATCTATATGCAGTCAGCTATATCTAACTATGGCTGAATAATACTCTATAGTGAAAATGGGGTAGAATTGCTCTACTAAGTGAATAGTAACTGTATATACTTTTCTACTTTGTCTTTGATTTTTGTTATATAACTATTAATATTTTACCTATGGTTAAAAGTGGCAAAGTATTATTGCAGTTTGTCATTTTCCAGTTTGTGTTTGACACTATTGTTACTACTAATTGTACTACTTTGACCAAGGTGACATAGTTGTTTTGATCAATTATTCTTTCTTGTATGTCAATAGTTAGATTGTCTGAGGCTAATAAAAATATTATAGATCAGTGCAAAACTGTATACTAGGAAAAATAGGTTGCAACCTTTTATCCTTAATAAACAGAAGAGTTATGTTCCTGGGAAGTCTCAAATGCTAAAAGCCAAGCATGGAAAAAAGAATTTGACATTCAAATAAGTGAGGGATATAGAACTCCAAAAACAACACCAAAGCATGTAAAAGTCAAAATTCAACATAAAAATAGAATAATAAAAGCTATTGGAGAAAAATAAACAAATCATCTATAAAGGAAATCCCATCAGAATTGTAGCAGTCATCTCAACTGAAGTCCTAAAGTCAAGGAGAGCTTGAAGTGAAGTATTTCAAACCCTAAAAAGAGCAGCATAAGACCCAGATTGATGTACCCTGCAAAATAATCTTTCAAAATTGATGGAAAATAACATATTTCTATGATTAGAGCACACAAAAAATGCATAACCATCAAAACAGCACTCTAAAAAGTTCTGAAGCATGTTTGCGTAAAAGATAACAATTCCAGAAGTCTCAATAGAATGGATTTATAAGGCAAGGCAAGCAATTAAAAAGAAAGGAAAGAAAGAGAACCAACAACAAGAAGATAATGTAATGAAAAAATAACTCAACACCTATCAGTTATAGCCATCACTGAGAGTGGTCTCAATTCACCACTCAAAAGAAACAGATTGACATAATGAATCAAGAAACAAGATTCAATTAAATTCTGTATACTAGAAATATAGTTAGTTAAATGTTTAACACACTGAAAGTCAAAGGATGGAAAAAAATATGCCATGCAACTGGAACCTAGGAAAAAACAGAAATAGCTACTCTAATTGCTAGGAAAGTGGATTTCAAGCCAAGAATGATCAGAAGAGACAAAGAAGATCACTATAAACTTGATAAGGGAAAATTCTAAGAGCAAAAGATAATGATTGTAAATGTACACACACCAAATACCAATACATCCAGTGATATAAAAAAATAAAGGATATAAAAAATCAAATAAACTGTATTACAATTGTAATGGTGACTTCAACACTCCACTGTCACAGCCAGATCACCTAGGCAAAAAATTCAACAAAGAAATGTTAGGATTTAGTTTGAACAAATGAATTTAAATAGATATATACAGAGTATTCCACAAAATAACAGCATAAATATTTTTCTCAGCTTTCCATGGAATATTCTTCAAGATCAACCACATAACAGCTCATAGAACATGCTTAAGTAAATCTCACTAATGAACATTGATGCAAAGATTATCAAGAAAATACTGACAAATAGAATGTAACAAGTCATCAAGAAGATTAAACACAAAAACCAAGTGGGATTTGTTCCAAGAATGCAGAGATGGTTTAATATATGCAAATCAATAATGCAATACACATCAACAGAGCCAAAAATAAAAATCACATGGTCATCTAAATAGATGCAGAGAAAGCTTTCAATAAATTCCAAGACCTGTTCATGATAAAAACCCTACAGGAACTCTGAATAGATGGTTTCTACCTCAATCTCATAAAGGCCATCTATGCCAATCCAACAGCCAACATTATACTAAATGTACAAAAACTGAAATTCTTCACTTTAAAATTAGGAACAAGACAAGGATGTCCACTAGAAACACTCCTATGCATTATAGTCCTGGAAATATTAGCCAGAGAGTCAGACAAGAGAGAGAAAAAAGGAAAAAAGAAAGGAAAAAGTTCAATCATCATCATTTGCATATGACATGATACTTTACATAGAAAACCCAAAATACTCCATTAAGTGTCTACTAGAGGTAATAAACAAATTAATCAGCATAGCTAGATACAAAGTCGACACTCAAAAATCAATAGCATTCCTCTACACAAACAAAAAACACACTGAGAGAGAAATTATGGAAATATTGCCTTCCAAAATAGCATCTAAAAAATGAAATACTTATGAATCAACCTAACAAAGAATGTAAAAGAACTCTATACTGAAAATTACACTACACTAAAAAAGGAGATTGAAGAGGATATTAGAAAATGGAAGGAGATTCCTTGCTCTTGAATAGGAAGAACCAATATTGTGAAAATGGCCATATTCCCAAAACTGTTATACAGATTCAATGAAATTCTAATCAAAACAGATATAGAGAAAACACTCCTAAAATTAATTTGGAAACAGAAGAAACCAGGACTATCAAAGGCAATTCTGGGCAACAAAGGCAAGACAGGAGGTATCCCAATTTCTGACTTGAAACTACACTACAAAGCCACAGTGATAAAATCAGCATAGTACTGGCAAAGAAATAGACCTCAGGATCAATGGAACAGATTAGAAGATGCAAACACAATGACAAAGACACTCAGCCACCTTATATTTCACAAAGGGGCTAAACTTGTTCACTGGGAAAAAGATAGCCTCTTTAATAAATGGTGTTGGAAAAAATGGCACTCCACATGCTGAAGACTGAAACTAGACCCATGCATATCACCATGCACTAAACTAAAGTTAAAATGGATCAAGGACCTAAATACTAAAACAGAAACACTAAATCTTCTAGAAGACAAGGTAGGTAGAAATCTTGGAGACATAGGGCTAGGCAGAGAATTTATGAACAACACAAATGGCATGGGAAATACTTAAAAGAATCAACAACTGGGATCTCATATTACTAAAAAAATTATGCACTTCAAAAGAAATAGCCAACAAAGTGAAAAGAAAACCCACAGAATGGGAAAGAATTTTAGCTGACAATTCCTCAGACAAAGGACTTATATCCAGAGCATATAAAGAATTGAAAAACATAAAGCCCACCAAATTCAAAAAGCCTCTCCAAAAATGGGCATCAGAGATGAACACATTTCTCAGATTAAGATATACACATGGCAAATAATTACATGAAGAAATGCTTACCATCACTGGTCATTTGAGAAATGCAAATTAAAACAACACTGAGATTCATCTCACCCCAGAAAGAATGGCTGCCATCAAGAAAACAACTGATAACAAATATTGGCAAAGCTGTGTGGGGAAAAAAGGACACTTCTCCACTTGTGGGAATGTAGATGGATACAGCCTCTAAGGAAATCAGTTTGAAGATCCCTCAACAAACTAGGATTGGAAGTTCCATTCGATCCAGCTCTTCCTCTCCTTGGTATTTTCCCAGAAAAACTTAAAAGGTCATATCACAGTGATATATGTGCACCCATGTTCATAACAGCACAATTTGTGAAAGCGAAATCTTGGAAACAACCAAAACGCCCATCAACCACAGAGTGGATGAAAAAAATGTATTTTTATACAATGGAATACTACTCAGCTATAAAAAAGGATAGTCTTGAGTCCTTTATAAGTAAATGGAGGCAACTTGAGACTATTCTCATAAGTGAAATAAATAAGTCTCACATTAGTAAATATCACATTGTCTCTCTAGTGTAAAAAATAATAAAAACTGAAAAAGCAATAAGATTCAAAATGTATAATAGATATTGTAAAAATAATGGGGAAGGAAAGTGTTCTAAAGCATATAACTGTTTTTATAAGTGTGTAAGATAGATGACTATATTACTAAATTTTTGTTGGATCATTGAACAGAATGGTTTGCACTGTCAATGTTTGAGTGTCTATCTGTTTTTTATTCTTTGATTTTGTAATTTGAATGACTATTTTTAAAATGATAATATGCAATGTATCAACTAGCAATTTATTAGTGTTAATTTTTTGAATTTTTTATTATTCTACCTTTTTTCTATTTTGTTTTTTTCTTTCTTTAAATAAATAAATAAATGAAATTGTTTTGAGCCAAAAAAAAATTTAAATTATCCTAGCCATACTGTCAAAACTGACTAGTACCATTAATAATTGGCTTTTTTCAAAACAAGTTTATAAATAAATAGCAGATGAAACCACAAAAACTACATAAACACACATAAATTAAATAATGACCTCTTGAATAAATAATGAGTCAGAGATGAAATTAAAGAAGAAATTAGTTTGTCCAATGAAAAATAATACCAATATGACATACCATATCTTATGAGATGAAATGAAAACAGTCTTATGAGTGAAGCTTATAGATTTATGAATTCCTACAGGAGAAATTCTGAGTAAGTCCAAACAAGTAACCTAATATTGAACCTTGTGGTTCTACAAAAGGAAGAGCAATTTAAACACAAATCTCACACCAAGAAGGAAATTATGAGGATTAAAAAAGGAATTAATGCAATTGAAACTAAAAAAACATTGCAAAAAATCAATTAATTGAAGAGTTGGCTTTTGAAGAATTAAATAAAATAGACAGACCATAAGACAACCTCATCAAAACAAAGAAAGAAAAGACATAAATCCATATGGAATTGGAAATGAAAAAAGTCAAACTCACAATGTTATCCTACAGAAATCCAGAAGATCATCAGTATCTACTTTGATAACCTACACTCTAAAAATGATAGTTAATTCAGAAAAAATGGCTAGATATCTAGACAAATATGACTAACCAAAGCTGAATGAAGATGACATAAGCATTTTAAATAATGCAATATCATGCAATGAAATTAAAGAAGTAATAAAATACCACTAACACATAAAAGCTTATGACCTAACAGATTAACTGCTGAATTCTATAAGAACTTTAAAGCAGATCCAATGCCATTGTTCCTCAAACTCTTTAATGAAATTGAAAATGAAGGAAAGCTCCCAAAATCATTCCTATAAGCAAGCATTACCCCAATACTAAATCAGGTAAGGGCCCAGGTAAAAAGAGAGACCTACAGGCCCATCCTTTTAATGAACATAGGTGTGAGGAGCAGCTGAGCCAGAGATCAACCACACATTTGGTAATAGAGCAAGACCAGCCCTGGAAATATGGGCTACCAGAGGCAGACCATGTAAACAATTTGACTTCTAGCTCAGTGGCATATCAACAGATGTCTGGCCTTGGTGTTCCTCCCTGTTAAATACCACATGTATAGCTCTGAGAGTGTTTTCTTTCAGTGTTCTCAGCAAAATACAGAGACCTTTCAACTTTGGCTTTATCATGTTTTTTCCCACTTTTTTACTATGTATAAATAAAGACACAGACCTTGCTGGGTTGTCACTGCCTTTCCATCAGAAAAGACAGGTTCCACATAGTCCCAGCTTTCTTTTTATTATGTGTCTCATTTTTGCTTAATCTCCCACTGCTCCCTCTCAGGACTCTTCTGACCACATGTACCATAGCACATAAGTGCAAAAATCCTCAATAAAATACCAAGGCAAACAATGCAGCAAATCATTAAAAAGATTATACATCATAACCAAGTAAGATTCATCCCAGGGATGCAGGAATATTGCAACTTATGGAAATCAATAGATGTAATACACTACATTAACACAACCAAGAAGAAAACCAATAGATGTAGAACAAACATTTGACAGAAGTCCAACACCCATTCATGATAAAAAAACTCTAAAGAAGTGCAACAGGAAGTCTTTAACTTGATCTGATAAAAGTCATCTACAAGAACTCAATAAATAATGTTATATTAAATGGACAAAACTTGAGAGGTTTTGCTCTAAAATTAGGAACAAAGATGCCCACTATCACCACTCCTGTTTAATATAGTTCTGGAACATTATCTAAAGGCACTAGACAAGAGAGAAAGTAAAAGGAATAACCATAGGAAAGGAATAAGTTAAATTATCATTAATTATAGATGATATGATCTGCTACATAGAAGACCACCAAACTCCACCAAAAACTCCTGGAATTAATAAGCAAATTCAGTAGCATGGAAAGACACAAAATTAACACTAAAAAATCAATAGCATATCTGTACACAAATAACAACTTACCAAGAGAGATGCTATTTTTTTGGTGCCAGGGATTGAATTCATGACCTGATGCTTGCTAGGCAGGTGCTTAGGCCACTGAGCTAAACCCCTGGCCCCTTAGAGATGCTATTTTACAGTAACATTAAGAAAAATGAAATACATAAGAATCAATCTAATGGAGGAAGTGAAAAACCTTTACACTGAAAACAGTACTCTGGAAAATGGAGATCAAAGGAGATGCCAGAAAATAGCGAGATATTCCTTGCTCATTGATAGGAAGAAGCAACATTGTGAAAATGGCCATATTTCCAAAATTTTTACATAGATTTCATCCAATCTCAATACAAATATCCATAGCATTCCTCACAGAACTAGAGAAAACAATCCTAAAATTCATGTGGAATCAGAAAGACCTAGAATAGTAAAAGCAGTTCTGGATAACAAAGGCACGGCATGAGGCATTACAATCCCTGATTTGAAATTATACTACAAAACTACAATGATAAAAGCACCATGGTTGTGGGAAAAACACTGACTTAAAGATCAATGGGACAGAATAGAAGTTTCAGAATGAAGTCTAAGCATGCTCATCTACCGTATCTTTCACAAAGGGGCCAAACAGACTCACTGGAAGATAGTCTCTTAAATAAACGGTGCTGGGAAAACTGGCTTCCCATATACTGAAGACTAAACCTAGACCCATATCTCTCACTATGCACTAAACTAAGATCAAAATGAATCAAAGATGTAAATATTAAAACAGAAACACTTAGCCTGCTAGAAGGTAAAATAGGTAAAACTATTGAAGACATAGGAGTAGGTAACAAAACTCCAGTTGCATAGGAAATATTACAAAGAACCAACAACTTGGTTCATATCTAATTAAAATATTTTGCACAGCAAAAGCAATCAACAACAGAGTTAAGAGATAATTTAAAGAATTGGAAAACATTATATTATGTAGTTCTCAAAAAAACACTATTATCTAGAATATATAAAGAGCTCAAAAAGTATACACTCCCCCAATACAAAGACTCAATTCAAGATGAGCATCTGAAATGAATAATTTCTCAGGTGAAGAAGTAGCAGAAACAAATAAATATATGAAAAAAATGTTCAACATCACTGATCATTCAAGAAATACAAATAAACACTGAGATTTCACCTCAGTTTAGAAACAATGACTATCATTCAGAAATCAAGCAATAATAAGTTCTAGTGGGGTTGTGAGGAAAAAGGAACACTTTTCAGTTGCTGGTGGGAGTGCAAATTGGTACAACCACTGTGGAAATCAGTATGGAGATTCCTCAGAATTTGGTTCCATTTGACCCAGCTAGCCTCCTTCTAGACATCTTCCCAAAAAAGTTAAAAGTGGTACACCACAATGACACATATATACCCATGTTTATGGCAGCATGATTTATAATAGCAAAGTTGTAAAAACAGCCCATATGACCATCAGCAGATGAATGGACAAACATAACATGATATTTATATACAGTGGACTACTACACTGCCACAGGGTGGTTTTAGATAAATAGATGCATCTCAAGAACATAATTTTAAGTGAAATAAATCAGACACATTGGTTTAAATATCACATTGTTTCTCTTATGTTAGAAACTGAAAGGATAAATAAACCACAAAATTACATGTAGATACTGGGAAATAGGAAGAACTTTTTCAAATGGGAAGAGGAACAAAGGAAAGTGAAGGGAAAAGGGAAAGTGGTGAAAAAGTATATAAAAAAAGAAAAGGAAAAAATGAAATAAATGTTTTGTAGATAAAGAAAAATGGGTTGAAGAAGGAGAGATGAAAGAAAAAAATGAATTAAGATATATTATGTGTGGGTATGAATTTCCCATGATGAATGTGACCATTAAGTATGACAAAAGTAGTAATTTTTAAAAATTGTTAGTCAAAAAACAGTTACATTCTGAGGTATACTGCAGGTTAGAACTATGAATTTAGGCAATCAAGTTAATCCTCAACAGGTATATATCTAAAATAACATAAACTATACACTCAAACAAAATCTCATATAAGAATGTTCATAACAGTTCAGTCATAATACCCCAAAAGTGGAAATAACCCAAATATTAAGCAACTGATTGATAAGTAAATAAAATATGGTATATTCATATAATGAAATATTATTGGACCATAAAAACTAAATGAGATACTCAAATATACTTCAACATGGATTGAAAATATACTAAGTTAAAAAAGCAGAAAAAAGGCTACATATAGATTTTAAAGGTCTACAAAAGGCATATCCATTGACAAAGATCAGTGGTCCTCAGAGATGTGGAGGATGTGGAATTGGGAGGTACAGGGCTTCTTTTTGTGACACTGTAAATGTTTTAGAACTAGACACTGGTGATGCTCATAAAACATTGTGAATATACTAAAAACTAATGAAGTGTACATTTTAAAATACTTAAAATGGTAAGTGTGTGTGTGTGTGTGTATGTGTGTACATTGGAGACTAAACCTGGGATCTTGTATACAACCATGGTGAATTTTATGTATGTGAATTTTATCTTAAGAATTCTTCCAAAATTATAAAATTAATATAATATCAACATTAGTGAAATACTACAAATACAGACATTCCTTGTTTAAGGACTGAGTTGTGTTCCTGGGGCTAGGTCACCTTTAGATGGTGTTGATTGATACATTGTGTCAACTGGAGAAATCTAGAAGCTTAACTAAGTAACTCAGCAGCTCTGCATCTTGGTGCATAGAGGACATGCCTTAACTGCTCTAGGATGTTGTTCATTGTGTCAATTTGAGAAAGTCAGAAGTTTAAGTGATTCAGTGGGGGGCCAGAGTTCTTACTCTGTAAACATCCTCAGCCTATGAAAGAGCAGGTCATGAAGATGGTGCCTGTCAGTGCTACATCCACCAGAGGGGCATAGCATGCTTACAATATAATAGAGGAGAAAGGCTTGTCCCTTACTTTGCTTTTGCAACTTTTACTGTTTTCTGCCACCCTGAACTGCTGTTGCTATGCTACAACATTCTGCCTTGGAGCCAGCTGAGTATAGACTGAAATCTCCACAAACCATGAGCTAATAAACCTTTCTTTCCTTCATTTGGGATGTCAGGTATTTTGTGCGAGCAACGAAATAAAAGTAACTAAGACAGATGAATTGGTTGCTAAATGAGGAACTGTATATAATATGTACAATGCAATATTCAGAACAAAGTAGTGCTCAAAGGGAACTTCAACTTGATGACTTTGCTTTTATTTGTATAACTCATGTGTAGTACTGTAACGTATATAACAGAACATAAAACCAGAGTGCTGTATTATACAAAACTACTTTATTACATAAACAATGTGTACTGTATAAAAAAGAGATATTGAGGTTATATATAAGATATATGAAACCATCAAAAAAAAGATAGCTCATTAAGTTTGAGTAGTGGTCTCTAAGTCCAAACAGTGCATCTTGGTCTCAAGTCCAAACAGTTGTTAAATAATTTGTCATTAAACAAGAAATACCTGTATTCAAGGCAAAATGTAATAATCTCTCCACTCTGTTCCATTCTCCTGCTGCCCTAGTAGACTGAGAACTAATATGTAAAGTGGTATGAGTCAATTCATAGTCATTTACTCTGTTCATTCAAATATAGGCATGCATGAATATGCATGCATGGACACCCACCCGCATACATCATTTCAATTTTTAATACTAATGGAATCATGTACATTAAATTACTGCTATGGACATTCATCAGGTCAATAAATGTGACCCTGTCACATTCTTTTTTGAAAAGCTACATTATATTCCATAGCTCCAATACTAAGTGAGGTTCTCACAAAACACAGAACAAATAGGATGTACTTAACAGAAAAAAATTTATTGTCAGGAATTGGCTCATGTGATGACAGAGGCTGACAAGGCACTTACATTTAAAGCCCTACATAAGGTTTTGACATTTTAATCAATGAAATTATGCTTGATTTTTATTTTAATTTGTATTTTCTAGTTGTATAATAGTGTCATTTGTCATACTTTTTGCATTTTGTTTTTGTTTTATGTTTTCTAAAATTCTTACTATTTTCCACTATTCTAAATTCTTATCTTTAGAATGATTCCCACACTCATTATGATGCAAATGTTCTTCCAATTCTAAGATTTAAATAAAATTTTAAATTCTAAATTCATCCATAGTTATTTTTTATACATGAAGTGAAATAAACATCTGACCTTTTCCCTCCAGACGGAAAGTCAGTTATATAGCACCTTTACTAAAATAAACTGTATTTTCTACTATGGTAGAAGAAAACCACTGTTGTTATATGTGAAGGCTTCACTTGATTTAGGTCTTTTTCCAGACCTTTTTTTCTAAAATAATGTGTTTGTTTATTCCTGAGCTCATTTTCTTTCTCATTCTTGCTCTCAGTTTTTCCATCTATCTCATTTACTCTTTCTCATGGAGAGTTGAATTTGAGGTTTTGTACATGCCAAGCCTACTCTATCACTGACCTCCTATTCCAGGGTTAATTAAATTCTATTTTATAGATCTATCATAAGTCAAGTTCTCCTATCCATTATATTTATTTTTCATGGTTTATTAACCAAGTTTTGGTTAGTATACCTCATAAAATAACTTAATTTTTTGAGTCAATGCCTGGCTACATAATGCAGGATGGCCTTGAACTAACTCACTTATACAGCCTGGGCTGGTCTTATACTCACCTCAGTGATCCTCCTGGCTCAGCCTCCCTAGCACTGGATTTACAAGCATGCAACACCACTCCTGGCTGTAAAATAACTTTTTATCAAATTCACATGAAAGATACAATAATTGAAGCTTCTATAATATTCTTCATTAAATCAATCATTAGATACATTTTATGTATAATAAGTACAGTATATTTCAGTGTCTTTAAACTATGGATTTACACTGTTTGTCTGTTTACTTTCTTGACACAATTCCACTGGAGATTAAAACTAGGGCCTCTACCGATCTACAGTTCAAGCATTTTTTTAGACGGTGTCTTCCTTTGTTGCTAAGTTGCCCAGGCTGAGCTCAGGATGGCAATCTTCTTACCTTTGCCTCCCACAGTGTTGGAATTACAGGCATGTATCACCACATCCAGTTTGATGTACATTTTTTATTAAGACTTCTATAGATCACTTTATATGGTTGTCACATCTTTCCAGGAAAATATTATTACTAAGAAATTTACATACTAAAATTGTTAGTGCCATATAAATAAAAGATCTTAATTATTACATATTTCTTTTGTATCCAGGATTTTGCTAATTATTTTAAATTAATTTTAACAATCTTGGGGTATCTTGAGATTTCTGGATGCAAAGATTAACTAACTATAATTCTACACAGTAGTGCTGGCAATTTTATATTCTTAATCATAGATGTCATAATGTTTTAATATTTAACTATTGGAACATGTGTTTAAAATCATAAAGACTATTCCAGGAACTAAGCAGAAGCCTGCATCAGGAGTAAATTGCCTAGAACCTCCCCCCGGGCCTGCCCTGCCACCAGGAACTTAGAGGAAGCCTGCATCAGGGATAAGCTGCGTGGAACCTCCTGCGTGGGCCCACCCTGCCTCTGGGAACTTAGCAGAAGCCTGCAACAGGCATAGGCTGCCTGGAATCTCCCCTGCCCTGCCACCAGAAACATCGAGGAGGCCTGCCCAAGAATGAAAACCACCCAGGACTGCTTCAACTGGGCCCGCCTTTCCACCTGGAACATGAGAAGACCTCAGCAGGCTCCAGTTAGTGTGAAAAAATTTGGAAATTTGATCCCAGGTGGCGAACCTTGGACTACAGCGGATTAACTGTATCAGTGCAGTGAGTATACTCCTAAAATACAGGTGTACAGCGGATAAATAGGGCCAGTAGCAAAACAACCCCCAACTAACTGTAAGATTTGGTGTGTCTGAAAAGAGTGTGTGTGATCCCCTCCGACACATAGAAAACATGAGGCAGAGTGAAAATGACAAAACGAAAAAGCAAAATGCAGTCTCAAACATATAGTTCACCAGAAGCAAGTATAGGAGACATTGAAGTAGAAGACCCCAAAAGTAACACACCAGGAATCTCTGAAAAGACAGCGAGTGAAATAAAAAAAAACAACTGCATCAGAAGAAATCAAATTAGAAGTACTCTCCCATGTAAAGATAGAAATAACAACTTTAGTAAAGGAGTTGTTGAATGCAGATAAAGAAGAACTAGAGAAAAAAGTACATGAGCATGGGAAACTGATTGAAATTTTGAATGAACAATATGGAAAAGAAGCAGAATTCATCAAACAAACTCAGAGAGATATCCAAGAAACAAAAACTTCTACTGAAAACATGCAAAACCGCCTAAAGGAAGCTGAGGATAGGATTTCGGACCTTGAGGACAGGATCACAATTAGTGATCAGGAAAGGACAGAACTTTTAAAAATAACAAAGCAGCATGAAATGACAATCCAGAAGCTTCATGATGATGCCAAGAGCAACACTATAAGAACAATGGGCATAAATGAAGATACAGGAGTCCAGGCAAATGGCATACATAAAATATTTACAGAAATAATAGCAGAAAATTTCCCAAACATGGGGAAATAATCTGATATGCAGATAAGTGAAGCATATAGAGCACCAGTCACAATCAACATAAATCCATACCCAGACATAATAATTAAGATCTCAGACATAAAGCATAAAAATAGAATACTAAAAGCTGTGAGAGAAATGAAACAGCTCACCTATCAAGGAAAGCCCGTTAGAATCATGGCAAGCTTTTCAGCACAAATGCTCAAGTCAAGAAGAGCTTGGAGTGAGGTATTTCAAGCCTTGAAACAAAATAACCTTCAGCCGAGACTGATGTACCCAGCAAAACTTTCATTCAAATTTAATGGAGAAACAAGATACTTCCACGACAAAGAACAACTGAAGAAATTCATGCCCACCAAACCAACCCTAGAAAGAATACTGAAAGACATACTAGACAGAGATAAAAATGACCACAATCCCCAAAACAACAAAAGAAAGAAACCTCCAGGTAGGATAAGCAATTAAATAAGAGGAAAAGCAAAAAGAAACAACTGGAACATAATATGGCAAAGTCGAGCCAGTACATATCAGTGATATCCATAAATATAAATGGCCTCAATTCAACTATAAAAAGAAATAAATTGAGAGAATGGATCAAGAAACAGGATCCCACAATATGCTATAGAGAAGAAACACATTTGACCCAAAAGGAAACTCATAGATTATAAGTCAAAGGATGGAAACCAGTATTCCATGCAACAGGAAACCAGAATAAAACAGGGGTAACTATTATAACTGCAGACAACATGGACTTCAAAGCTAAAATGATTAAAAGAGGTAAGGAATGTCACTACATACTCATTAGTGGAAAAATTCAAGAGGAAAAACTAACAATTATAAATACATATGCACCAAATACAGGAGCATCCAACTATATAAGACAGATACCAATGGACATGAAAAACCAAATGCACAAGAACACAATTATAACAGGAGATCTTAACACACCATTGTCACAAAGAGATACATCAACTAGACAAAAAGTCAGCAAAGAAATAACAGAACTGAATCATACCTGTGAACAATTGGACTTAGTAGATGTTTACAGAGTGTTCCATCCAACCACATAAGAATACACATTCTTCTCAGCTGCACATGGGATATTCTTGAAAATAGACCATATATCATCCCATAAAACATTCTTAAGTAAATGCAAATGTATTGAAATCATACCATGCTTAATATCTGACCATAGTGCACTGAAATTGGAATTTAATGGCAAAAGAAATTGTAAAACCTGCATAAATACATGGAAATTAAATAACAGCCTTTTGAACAACCAGTGGGCTATAGATGAAATTAAAGAAGAAATAAAGCAATACCCACAATTCAGTGAAAATATATAAACAACATACTGTTAATCTGTGGGATGCAATGAAAGCCGACTTCAGAGGGAAATATATAGCAATAAATTGTCATATAAAGAAAACAGAATGAGCACAAATAAACAACCTAGTGCTCCATCTCAAGCTTCTAGAAAAAGAAGAGCAAGCTAAATCCAAAGATCAGAGAAGAGTGGAAATTGTAAAGATTAGAGCAGAAATCAATGGAATTGAAACTGAAAAAATAACACAAAGAATTAATGAAGCAGTTTTTTTGAGAGAATAAACAAAATTGACAAATGCCTAGCTAACCTTATGAAGAGAAAGAAAAAGCCCAAACAAATGCAATAAGAACTGAAAAGGGAGAAATTACTAGAGATCCCATGGAAATTTAAAAGATCATGAATACCTACTTTGAAAATCTCTACTCACATAGAGTGGAAAACACAGAGGAAATGAACAGATTTCTAGAAACGTATGAACTTCCAAAGCTCAATCAAGAAGATATAGTAATTTTTAACAACACAATATCAGTTATTGAAATTGAAAATGTAATTAAAAACTTACTAACAAAGAAAAGCCCAGGTCCAGGTGGATTCACAGCTGAATTTTACAAGAAATTTAGAGAAGATTTTATGCCAGTACTCCTTAAACTCTTCAATGAAATTGAGAAAAAAGAAATCCTCCCTAAATAATTCCTAGAGGCAAGTATTACTCTGACACCAAAACTAGAGAAAGATCCAACCAAAAAAGAGAATTATAGGCCAATCTCACTAATGAACATTGATGCAAAGATCCTCAACAAAGTACAGGCAAATAGATTGCAGCAAATCATCAAAAAGATTATACATCCTGACCAAGTGGGGTAGGCAAATCAATGAATGAGATACACCAGACCAACAGAGCAAAAAATCAAAACCACATGGTCATCTCAATAGATGCAGAAAAAGCTTTCAACAAAGTCCAACACATGTTCATGATAAAAACCCTTCAGAAACTCAGAATACATGTTGTCTACCTCAACCATATAAAGGCCATCTATGACAAACCAAAAGCCAACATTATTCTAAATGAAGAAAAACTGAAACCTTTCACTTTAAAATCAGGAACAAGACAAGGATGTCCACTCTCACCACTCCTTTTCAACATAGTTCTGGAAACACTAGCAAGGACAATCAGCAAGAGAGAGAAATAAAAGGAGTAAAGATAGGAAAGGAAGAAGTTAAAGTATCACTATTTGCAGATGATATGATACTCTATATGGAAGACCCAAAAAACTCCATTAAAAGACTACTAGTGGTAGTAAACAAGTTCAGCAGTTTAGCTGGATACAAGTCAATGCTCAAAAATCAATAGCATTCCTGTACACAAACAAAAAACTCACTGAGAGAGAAATTATGGAAATATCACCCTTTACAATAACATCTAAAAAATGAAATACTTAGGAATCAATCTAACTAAAAATGTAAAAGACCTATATGATATAAATTATACTATGCTGAAAAAGGAGATTGAAGAGGATATTAGAAAATGGAAGGACATTCCTTGCTCTTGGTTAGGAAGAACCAACATTGTGAAAATGGCCATACTTCCCAAACTGTTATACAGATTAAATGCAATCCCAATGAAAATACTATTGACATACCTCACAGATCTAGATAAAACACTATTAATATTCATTTGACAACATAAGAAACCTAGAATAGCAAAGGCAATTCTGGGTAAAAAACGCAAGGCAGAAGGCATCTCAATTTCTGACTTCATTCTATACTGCAAAGTCACAGTGATAAAATCAGCATGGTACTGGCAAAGAAACAGACCTGACAATCAATGAAACAGATTAGAAGATGAAAGCACAACTGCAAAGACACTCAGCCACCTGATATTTGAAAAATGGGATAAATATGTCCACTGGAAGAAGGATAGTCTCTTTAATAAATGGTGTTGGAAAAATTGGCTCTCTACATGCTGAAGACTGAAACTAGATTCATGCCTATCACCATGCACAAAACTAAAGTCTAAATGGATCACAGACCTCAATGTTAAAACAAAAACACTATATCTACTGGAAGACCAGGTAGGTAGAAGTATTGGAGACATAGGGGTAGGCAGAGAATTCATGAACAAAATGCAAACTGCATGGGAATCACTTCAAAGAATCTACAAATGGGATATCATATTATGGAAAAGTTTCTGCACTTCAAAGGAAATCACCAACAGAGTGAAAAGAAAACCCACAGAGTGGGAAAGAATTTTAGCCAGCAACTCCTCAGACAAAGGACTTGTGTCCAGAACATGTAAAGAACTGAAAAACATCAAGCCCCCCAAATTCAAAGACCTCTCCAGAAATGGGCATCTGACATGAACACACAGTTCCCAGAGAAAAATATATAAATGGCAAATAAATACATGAAGAAATGTTCACCATCACTGGTCATTCGAGAAATGCAAAGTAAAATAGCATTGAGATTTCACCTTACTCCGGAAAGAATAGCTGCCATCAAGAGATCAACTGATAACAAATGTTGGTGAGGCTACGGGGAAAAAGGAACACTGCTCCACTGTTGGTGGGAATGTAGACTGGTGTAACCATTATGGAAATCCATATGGAGAATTCTCAGAAGACAAGGATTGGAAGCCCCATTCAATCCAGCTATTCCCCTCCTGGGTATTTTCCCAGAAGAACTGAAAAGTTCATATCACAGTGATATATATGCACCCATGTTCATAGCTGCACAATTTGTGATAGCTAAATCCTGGAAACAACCAAGATGCCCATCAACTGCAGAGTGGATGAAAAAGATGTGGCATTTTTATACAATGGAACATTACTCAGCTATAAAAAAGGATGACCTTGAGGCTTCATAGGCAAATGGAGACAACTTGAGACTATCCTCATTAGTGAAATAAATAAGAATCATTTTTATACATATCTCAATGTGTCTCTAGTGTAAAAAGTAAATAAGTACTATAAGAGTAATAAAATGAAAATATGTAATTGCTATTGTCAAAAAGAGAGGAAAAGAAAGAGCTCTAAGAGACATAACTGCATGTATGCTTGCGTGTGTAAAATAGATGACCATATTGCTGAATCTTTGTTGGATCTTTGAGCAGGACTGTTTGTAGTCTGACTGTTTGAATGTTTTCTATGTTCCCTTTAACTTTGTAACTTGAACAACTACTTCCAGGATGACAGTATGTAATTTACAAATTACTGATTTGTTAGTGGGGCTTTTTCTCATTTTCCTTTTTCTTTTTTTCTTTTTCTTTCTTTCTTTTAGAATTCTTTATTGTTGCTATCCTTTTTTCTGTTTTGCTTTTTTTCTTCTCTTTAAATAAAATTTTTAAAATGTATAATTGCTTTTGTAAAAATAGAAGAAACTGGAAGCACTATAAAAGATATAGCTGCATGTATTTTTTAGGTGTGTGGGATCGATAACCATATTTCTAGGTTCTTGTTGGATTGTTGAACAGATCTGTTTGCACTCTCACTGCTTGAGTGTCCACTTTGTGTGCTTTAATTTTGTAACTTGAATGACTCTTTCTTTCTTTTTTTTTTTTTTTTTTTGTTACAGGGGATCCAACTCGTGACCTCATGCTTACTAGGCAGCCACTTAAGCCACTGAGCTAAATCCCCAGCCCTGAATAACTATTTTTAAAAACACAATATATAGTTTATCAACTAGTAGTTTCTTACTGTTTATCTTCTTTTCTTTAAATTCTGTTATATTTCTAACTTTTTTTCTGTTTTTTTCTCTTGAGATTAAAAAAAACTACAAAAAAGAGACTATTCCATAAGCCACCTAATTTTAAAGTTGATTTTTATAAAAAAAAATTTAAGGAAAAATATCCCACAAGTGTTGAACATCAGAATAAAACTGATTTTTAACAGCAACAGGAGCTATCATTATTTATTTCATTTACTGATTATACATATCATTTGCAGTTAGTTTTCCAGATTTTTAATAATGGTATCTTTGATCAAGTGAAAAGGAAGTACAAGTGAACAACAACAAAAAAAGATAAAAAGATCCAAAATATATAGTAGATATTGTAGTAATAAAAGAGAACATTCTCAAAAGGAAAAAAACTACTGGGAAAGTGGAAAGGGGAAAAAGAAGAAGGGAAAATATGCATACAAAGGTAAACATATATATGTGGATGTATGTGTATACAGAATAGCTATACTGCTAATATCTGATAGTTCATCCAAAAGAACGGTTTGCATCTTCATTGTTTGATTGTTTGATCATTTTTTCATGCCTGCATCTTGTAACCTGAGCAAGTACTTGTGGGATAACAATATGCAGTGTATTAACTAGTGGTGTTAATTTCCTACTATTTTTTTGATATTTTGTATCATTTCTATCCCTTTTTTTTGTTTTTTCAAATAAAAAAGATACAACACACAAACTATTTCATCTAGTCTAAGTGAGATGAAGTAAATGTAACTGTGTCATCTACATAAGAATATTCTAAATTTTAGTCCTCTTACTTTCTCATGATCAATGACATGCATTTGGATAACAGACATGAAATTTTGTTTCATATCTTTTCCATAAAATAAAAAAGAAGTCTCATTTGTTACTACTAAATTGAGCAGAGTCACCAGGTTCACTTGATGAATGTAGAAAATACTAGGACTTATTCCATCTCATAGGTCAACCAGTTAAGATCAGCTGATCACCATCCTCCCATTATTTAAAATCACAGATGATGATTCTCATTATCATCCACATTGCTATCCCTAAAATGGTTTATCTCATCACAATTCAAATGGAAAGAATTACTCAGTTTACATTTCAGAGTATGGAGGAGGAAAACCCATTTAGAAATTTGCACTTAATGGATTTTCTTTAAATTTGTAGAGGTCAATAATTCTGAGTAAATAAGACATGCAAGAGTAAAGAAATGTTAACAATGATAAGGATAAGGCCAACTCACTGATAAGCAAGTGTTGACCACTATTTTTCTGAGTTGGTAAACATCTGACACAATTCCTAATAGGACTTAATGAAGTCTCTTTCACACTTTTCCTATCTTACCTCTTTCACCCTTTTCCTATCTTACATCCAGAAGACAGTCACAAACAGAACTTCCCAATATTCTCTCTACAGCAATGTACTTGTACCCCGATGTTTATTTAATGCCAGGGCTAGGTCTAAGCTGTCTTATTTTATCCAGTATTATGACTGATTGTGACAAGCCCCTCAAGAAATATGCAAATGATAAATAAGCAGATTTATTTTATTATTCATAATTAAATATGTAAAAGATAAAGAATATCATAACCAGAAAATATAGGCCAGTCATGGTTTGATTCCTCCATGGGTCTTGGTTCTCTTTATTCTTGAGAATTGCTACATGACCTCTTGTGAATTTTATCAGGGTAGTTTCTAAGAATCATTAGGACCATAATGTAAACCTTAGGACAACACAAGTATTAATGATGGAGCAACTATTTTTATGGTATTAACATCTTTCTCTGCTGTTACATAGTTTTGGCCAACTGCACATTCTGTTTTCATTGCCACCATCAGCTACATGGCACTTCTCTAAATTGACATTCTTATATCACTCCTCCAGTATCCTGAACTAACTACAGTATCCTGCTTTTAGTGGTAAAATATCTTTGATATCCTGCACAAAAGCTGCAATTAGTTTTAAGAACATCACATTTTAAAATTCTAATCTCTAACCACAAATTAAAAGGTGGTAATTTCTTATAAAGTTAAGAGTAAGCTAGTATAAAAATCTATAACCAAGCCTACCGTAATTTCATACAGAGATAACTGAGAAATGGATTATAGATTTTAAGAAAAGATTAGACAGGATTTTACAGGATGCAATCATCTTGGTGGAATCCTATAGGTTGGTGTTTGTTAATAATAATTGCAGATCTAGCAAAGTAACTTGTAGTTTATACTGATCAGTCTCAGAAACAGACTACATGTAACCAGAGTCATAAGAATCCAGGGTACAAATTGCATTCAAATATATGTTATTGCCAAAGAGTTCCCCATAAACTATATAATTTATTGGCCAAACTGACAACTTTATGATTGAAAAAGAAAGGCTATTAATAATTAAGCTGAAGCTAGAGTTACAAACTGTGACTCTTCAGGACATATGGTCATTTTACTCATAACTCAAATACTCATCTCCATGCTCCAGTGCATCTCTTCCCATGTATCAAGGTCTCAGAGAAACCACAATAGTAATTTAAATTTTTCATGGTCAGCATGAACTTAGAACCAAAGGAGACAGATAATTCTCACCATGAATAAATCTATTGTAGTGAGCCAGGCAGCCACAGAACATCAAAATCTATTTGTTGATTATAGCATAAAGGTGACCTCCAGAACCAATGTGTCATTTTCTTTGGATAGATTTTCTCCTTTCTTCCTTTCTATATACATCTTCTCTTATCCAAATTGGGTACAATACCATTGATCAGACTTCAAATTTTTATGTTACAAGAAACATTTTAGTCTTGTCTTCTTGAAGAGGTACCCAAGTCACTTGAACTTAAATATTTTCCAAATCTTCTCAGCCACATTCACATCAACTGTATCTTATTTTATAGCTAGAGGTGTTTATTTTCACCTATTTAGTATTAGAAATAACATTGCCCTTGAGAATGAAACCAGGGAGAAACAAATCTTTAAACTTTCTGACTTTATCTGCATGTATTGATGACAGTCTTTCTCTGCAATGATTTATTTGAGAGTCTATTAAAGCTCTGTGTGATTTATAGCTATAGTAAAACATTATTAAAGGAGATCAAAGAGTTTACATGACAATTCAGAACAGATTAATTAACACCAAATTTACTGTAAACTTGGTTGGTGATAAGTAAAGATGATATATGACAACTGGTTAAACAACTGAACCTATAACTGGGGAAGCAAACTGAGTACTTGTAAGATATAGATGAGAACAGCAGGCTTAATCAGAACTTATTTTAAATACTAATAGAAAGCAAACTGCAATCGTGTGCTTATAAGTGCATCAACAAAGTAGTAAAGGCCAAGTCAAATGCAATTTAGAAAACAGCACTTGTAAGCCATTCTAGGAAGGCATCGTAATAATAGAAGAGCAAATCATGCCCAATTAACATTGAGAATATTAAGAATGCAATGGGATTTGCTGATACAGTATAACATTCTGCAAACACAACTAGAGAAAAGAAAAATGGAAATTATTTTCTTAGTTAGAGACACTAAAACTTGCAGAGAAAGTACAGGGAAATTGAACATGCACTATCTTTGTTTTATCCAAGTAAATCATGTTTGGTGCCAGACTTGGAAGACAATGCTTTTATTCCATTGGATTCTGACTATAAAATAAATTTCAAATGAGTGCTAATGATCCTAAAAACTCAAGGGTGATAAAACCGAATTGTATAAGGGCAACAATAAAAATAATTCACAACAGTGGTGGAATAAACTTAAATTGTTCAGTGCTAAAATTAAAAATAGACAATCAAAAATGTTAAATTAACCTATGGTCCCAATTTACAACCACTAAAACAAGATAAAACCAAGACCCTCACCAATGGCTGCCATCTTAGTCTGTGTTACTATAACAAAATGTTGTGTAATTTATAAGCAATAGAAATTTATTGGTCACAATTCTGTAGCCCAGAAAATCCAAGATCAAAGACCTAGTAGATTTGTTTCCTGGTGAGCATTTGTTCTCTGTACATAGATGCACACCTCCTCACTGCTTATGGTAGAAGTGGCAAACACATTCTTTAAAGCCTCTCTTAACAGGATACTAGTCTTATTCATGAGGGCAGAGCTCTCATGACCTAATCATTTCCTAAAGGCCCTGTTATGTTTTGTATTTACATGTCCCCAATAGCCTCATTTCATAGGTGGGGCTATTCTGAGGTGGCTAGATCTAGGGCGTGTCAATCTAGATTAAGGATGTGATATTGGAATAAGGGTGTGTGGTACTAGATTAGTCCACTAATTGTTTTAACAGAGATCTGGATGTAGATATTGGGAAGGTCCACCCTGGGGAGGTATGAGTGGCATCACCCAAAATACTTGTAATGTGGATGAGATAAAGAGAAAGGGAAACTTGATTTCCTCTCTCTGCTTCACTGCCTTCTGCCTGCCACACCATGGACTTTTTCTTCTCTGTGATGCCCCTCTGCTATGCTGCCCTGCCTTGAAACTAGCTAATTATGGACTGAAACCTTTGCAAATTATGAGCTCAAATAAACCTTTCCTCCCTTAACTTGGTGTCAGATATTTTATTCCAGCAACAATGAAGTAACTAAGGCTGGCCCCATCTGGTAAGGTTATTGTATTGGAAATTGGATTTCCACATAGAAATTTGGGTAACATAAACATTCAGACCAGAGCATCTACCTCTCTAAATTTCTTTTTGTCCACTTTCTTTGTCTCATAGTTCCTCCACTCAAAAGGAGTGAGCTCAGCACTTTGTCTTCCCCTTATCCTGGGGCATCGAAACTCATGCACTGGCTTTCATATAATAGAAGATTTATTTTTTCAATCTCATGGTAAAAATACAATGGTTTAAGCATATTTTAGTCAAATAAGAGTATGATATAGCAATAAGCAGCCCTCAAATCATGAGAAATTGTCACACAAATTTTAGTTTATTTCTTTAACAATTAAAGTCTTTTATATGGCAGATGACCCAGCAGTGCTACCACCTTCCATGAGATCACCCAGCAGTGCAGACCCCCTCAGTCTCCCATCTCTGCCATTTTAACATACCAGTACGGTCTTATCTCTGAAAGGAAAGATTATAAATAGGAAAATTTTACTTTTGGTCCAGAAGAGATGCTCTTTACTTCTTCACATGGTCTATTAACCAGAAGGAGAATACATGTCCTTACTAACTTCAAAGAGCTCAGTAGGATATTAGCGAGTACTACCAATATCTACAAAGAATTTCCCATTCTTGATCTTCACTATGCTAAACGAATTTATAAAACCTCCTTTCTCTCCTCAAAACCTGATTTTCAAGTTTATTCTTTTCCTGGGGATACAAGTGAAAATTTAATTTGATCTTTGATGTTAAGATATGACAGAATTTTCCTGATAGGTCTATTTACCCTTCCTCTGAAACTTTGAAACCTGGTGCTCTAATAAGCAAGAACTCTCTAGAGTTTAGATGTAGAATGTGCAAATGCATGAAATTTCACAAAAATATGATTCAATTTCATGATTATATTAAAATATAACATTAAGCTTTTGTAATGCTTGGGAAATAATTGTTCTATGAGCAAAATAAAAGCAAAATTTGCTAAATTTAGTTTTTAAAAACTTGATGAAAGCTTTAATTTGAGCTTCCTCATTACAAAGTAAAAGGAATTTTAATAAATAGAAATCATATAAGCAAACAACATCCTCTCCTATCTCATTGCAAAAATCCATTAAGAGAATAACTGAATTAAAAATCAAAGCAAACAACTGGTATCTAAGTTTAGCCTTCTCAATATGAGCTTTTTGCACTGACTTTATATAAATATGTGATTCTCTTTGAGGAAGTCACTGTGGTTATCTCCTGTCAAATGCATTATTTAGAAACAATTGGGCAGTAAACTTCTAAAAAATAGATTATACATATAAGTGACATTTATTTGATGAAGGGTCAGAGAAACATTTTGAATAATTTTAACATGAAAGGCAGTTTGTACACAATGAAGCTAAGAAGAAGAAATATTCACAGATTACCTGTGTAACAACACATCTCAACCTTTCAAATATTTATTCTGCCAAACTTAATTGGACCAAAGCAGATAAAACCATTCAAGCATGGGGACAAGTAATTGTTTGTAATTCATAAAGAGGATTATATATATGTAACACTTCCAAAGAAACTACCTCCTTGTAAAGGAACACAGTTATAGTTAAATAAATGTTCTACAAATATGTACTTTTTAATAGTCTCCTTACCTATAGGAAAAATGTATCATTGCTCTGAGAAAAGTGGTAATGAGAATTTTTGCCTATCGCTACCAAAACAGTACATAATTTTAGAGATCACAGTCAGGCTCTAAGTTCATACACCAAGTATCAGATTTTAATTCTAAAACTTCAATTGCATGACAAGCAATTAAATCAGTAAAAGCCATCTATGCTATAGTAAAGTTGAGAAAAGACCTGTCTTAGTTACTTTTCTCCTTGCTGAGACAAAATACCCAACACCCAAAGTTCAAGGGGGAAAAGGTTTATTTAGCTCATAGTTTGTGAAGGTTTTAGTACATTGTCCACTGGCTCCAAGGCAGGCCTGCACAGCAGAGGAGTGACACAGTATACCCATGGAAAATATCAAAAGTAAGAAGAGCAAAAGGAAGGAGCAAGCCTCTTTTCCTCCCTCATATTTTATTCAGGTTACTTGCCATATGAAAGGTATAGTACTCACACCCCCAATCTCAGCAGCAGACAAAGAACCCATCACAAACACTAGATTCAGCCAACTCACAAAAGCACTCCCTCCATGACCTCTTGAGTCTTTGGAGCGACATCCAGACACAAACCTATTTCTAGGCTTTCCATGTTGGAAGTTTCCCTAAAGGTATCTACTGTAACAACAATTTTTGAAATTGTGCTTTGTGATATTATGTTATAATAAGAAATAAGTACTAAAATCTTTATTCCTGGTTCATGGCACAGAGCTTCTAAACAGTCAGGAATAAATTTCTAAAATCTAAGTTTACTCCATGCATTTTTTTCCTAATATTTGATCTTTAATCATAGTTTCATGATCCAGAGCTCCTAATCCTTTGAAATTTATATGTGACAAGAGCATCTGTTCCTCTAATGAAGTGACTCTTGAGTTCATGAATGGTGAATTATATCTAGAAAAATCAAAACTTGATGAAAAGCTTGGAACTTTCAGCTCTATGACTCACACATCTATAAAGGAAGATGAATTGAAAATGAGTTCACAAGCAATCATGCCTGCATCACGAAGCCTATGTTAAAATCCCAGTACTGGAACTAGGGATGTAGCTCCATGGCAGAGGACATGCTGAGCATGCATGAAGCCTAGATTTCATCCACTTTGATCTGTGGCATTCAGTGAGCTTCAGATTGGAGAACACATTCAAATGTCAAAAGGGTAGCATACCCCAATTGCATGGGTACAGAAGCTTCTGTGCTCAGGAATCTTCACCCTGTGTGCCTCTTTATCTGGCTGTTCAAATGTATTCTTTGTAATAAATGAATAAATCTAAGTAAAGTGTGTCCTTGATTTCTGTGAACCACTCCAGTAAATTATATAATGCAAAAAGGTGGTGATGGGGCCTTGTATGAGTAGCCAAATTGGACAGTATTTGTGGATAACCTGAGAATCTACTACTTGTGACTGGCATGTGAAGTGTGTGTGTAGGGTTCTGGTGGACCCCCCATAAACTGTGGGGTCTGCACTAACTCTGGTTGCTGTACAAATTGAACTAAATTGTGGACACAGGCTGATGTCAAACAGTTTGTTACTGTGAGAAATCCTCACACATTTTGGTGACCAGAAGTGTTGTGACATGGTAGAAAAGAAAGAAAACATTTTCCCTACAAACATCTTTCCACTGCATGTAACAACACAAGCCTCCAGATACTAAAGCACACTGTATATATGAGAGGAATCAAATCATGAATTCAGCTTCAAATTTTAATTGGTCATTCACTATATACCAGGTATTGTTTATGGGTACCTGATGGACTCAAGTCTAAAGAAAAGAGCAGCCCTGACCACAAAATAATAATGTATGCCTTACAGAGTAAGCAAATGAGAGTAAATAAGTTATTGTCTGATACCAGTTAATTGCTTAGCTGGCAGACATACCAGGAATGATAAGAATAGAAATGCTATAAAAAAACTAAACAAAATCAATTTTACCATTGAGAGAGATGGACAGTGGACTATTTAGTATGTGGCTGACATAAAGCCATTTGGGAACATTTATTCAAACAGAGAAACTAATGATATCACTTGAACATCATACCAAGAAATTTCTTCATAAATGTGCAATGAAACTTTAAGCAGATAAGCTATGAAATGGCTACATTTAAGAACAACAGAATGGTACCGATTTGAAATGCTCTTAGAGACACTGGATTCAGGAGAAGAATTTAGGAGAATTCAAAATGGCAATGAATACATGCATTCACTGCATATCTGTGGGCCCTTCCTTCTTCAAAAGAGACAAATGTGCTTCTCACCAGTTGTGACTGTTACTTCACCATTAACTCTAGAATTTATATGAGCACAGGATCATTGCCCATAGTCAACACAGTTGGCACTATTCCAAACCTGCAGGCAATTCTCCAAACACGGAGGGGACCTTCATTCTGAGAGCCTGGAAATTATGCTTAATTAACTTTCTTTTATCATCAGTGGACAATACATGATAAAAGGTAATGTTTATACCTGTCAGGTTCAACTCGCCAGGGAGCAGCCTTCCTTAGAGTCAGCACTCAGAAGGTCAATCCAGAGGAGTTGAAAGCTTGAATTCAGTTAGAAGGATACACATTTATCTTGTAGTCAGCCTGCATGCTTTTCAGATTCGTGTGTTAATTTGGTTGACAAATACACTGCTTCATTTCCCTCCCTCATCATACTGAAGTGACTTTCACTAAAGTGTGGGTGTGAATTGAGTTTCTCAACACCTCTTTTCTACAAGAATTGATTCCTCAGTGAATGCTTGTTTTCTGACGGAAATTTAAGATTTCCACTCAGAGATCTTGCATAGAAATGAGTATTGTACTGAAGACTGCTCTTTTGAGTGTGGATATAAACAAATATTACTTTAAAGTCAGAATACAAGGACAGCAGTAATGAGTCAAATATCCATCTTTTCCAGGACTACAGAAAAAAGACTATCTTCAGTATGATCACTATATGTAATCCATAAACTGATTGCTGGTTTCCAACTTCACTCAACCCCTGCTCTGGATATTTTAATCCTTCTATATCCAATTCATTTTATTTCCCAGATTAAACAAGTATCTGATGAGCTGTTGAAGCCTCTTTTTTTTTCCTTCTCCAAATTCAGGGTATCTGGAGGGCAGACTGGGCTAGCAGGACCCTTATAAATCTGAGACCCTTATAGCTGTAACAAATAACCATGACTTGAAGCCTTCAAAAAGGGAGAGCAGAGCTGGGCATCGGCACCTATCAATAATCTCACTTGCTCCAGAGGCTGATGCAGAAGAATATTTAGTTTGAGACTAGTCTGGGCAATTTGTTAGACACTTTCTCAAGATAAGAAAATAAAAATGGCTGGGATAAGCTCAAGTGGTAGGACTTGCCTAGCATACATGACATTCTGAGTTTAATCTTTTAGTACCACAAAAAAGAATGTAGGGTAAGTGACGGGCTTTTCCTGGCTTCCACTTGCCACCACCAAATAACTGCTTGCTACTTACAAGCAGTTCCATGCATGCTCAGAATTGAGAAGTGGTTGGCCTGTAACTAATCAAAGGTTCTGATTTCAAATTACAGAATTCAAATTAATATTATGGGCTGGACAGAGAAGGAGAAATACAACTCGCTCACATCGTACCACTCAGAAACATACCAAAAGATAAGCATATCTGCTTATTTGTTTGCCTCACCTGCAATGATTTCTCCAAACCTTTTTTTTTTCCACTTTCCCTGACCACCTCTGAAATGTAATGTTTAGTGTAACTGAGAAAAGACTTTTATTTTTTCATTTCTTGTTGCCAATGCATGAAAATACTTTCTTGGCATTACTTTTATGAGATTGTGATAATTTTCAGAGTGAATTTCCAACATGTCTTTATGAATTTCCAGTGACTGAGATGGACTCTAGTAATAAATCTCAGAGTACGTACAGCAATTTTAGCAAAGATCAAAGACTAAATTTTACATGTTTGATTAATGTTTAACTAACAAAGGCAGTACACACCTTACACTTTTAGAAGAATAGCTTTCAAGCCTTTTATGAACATTGTTAAGTTGTTTAACCTGCCTGGGGCTTATTATTTGTTAGTAGTCAAATGTTCTCAGCTTACTCTGGGATTTGGAGACTAGAGGATGATTTTGGAAGGAGTTTTGTGTAAGGATAACAAAAAATGAAGTATTTGACTGCTATTAATAGTTAATAACATAAATTAGATATGCTCAGGGTTCTAATATATGTCCATATGCTCTCTTGTTACTTTTCCAAATTTAATAATATGGGTGGAGCACGGAATTCTTAATATGGTTGGTATGGTTGTTGCTGTCCATTCTCTGATCACTTTCGGACTCCAAGAAGGGAAATGTGGAACAAGAGGTTGAGATTTATATAGCTATAGCCTCTTTGGATGCCAGTTCCTAACTTTTTTGTGACTGGCAACAGCTTTAAACAACTTTTTTTTTCAAGAGAAAAAACAAGAAAAAATAAATAAGAAGTGTATTTATAAATATCACAATGTGTCTCTAGTGTAAAAAGTAATAAGAAATGTAGGAGTAATAAAACTCAAAATGTATAATTGCTATTGTAAAAAAGAGAGAAAAACAAAAGTGCTCTAATGGATATAACTGCATGTATGTTCAAGTGTGTAGGATTGATAATCATATTACTAAGTTTTTGTTAGATCATTGAACACAACTATTTGCAGTCTCTCTGTTTGAATGTCCAGTTTGTATGCTTCACCTTTGTAACTTGAACAACTACTTCTAAGAGGACAATATATAATTTATCAACTTGTGATTTCTTACTGTTTATTATTTTTGAAATTATGTATTCTTTCTACCCTTTTTCTTTTTTTCTCTTTAAATAAAATTTTAAAAAATACTAAAAGCCCCAAGAAAAATGATGATACAAAATTTAAAAACAAGGTAATAGGAGAGTAACAATGGTTAATACATTGTGTATTGTTATTTTCAAAGTAGTCCCTGAGATTATAAACTGTAGGCATGAAAAATGGATCAAACAGTATACAACCTTTCTTTTCAATGAACTAATAGAAATTAGTATCTCATTTATCTTGAGCTTCTTCCCTTATTCTATCACTGTGTTGCAGAGAAACTTATTATTCCTACTGGTACATTTTTCATTGATACCATGGATATAATTTGGGAACTCTTGATGGACAAAACTGAAAGTGTCATTAACTTCATTTTGCTCCATTTGTTTTCCAAGTCAAAGAATGCTAAAGAGAATTGCTGCAAAAAATAAAAGCATCTTAAATGACTGAGTTGAAGCTCTGCATTTCAGACATTACAGTCAGAAAGGGTAGGCTCTCCCTTGAAGACAGAAAGATTCAAATGTTCAACTATTACCTGAGGACTTGGAGGTCTCCCGGCCTATGCCAAAGTCTATCCTTCTTAATATCTCCTCTAATCCTGTTCTTCTGAGCATGTACCCTTTCTTTGAAGTTTAGAATTCTACATTGCTCAGGGAGGAAAAATTGCAAGTCTTTTTTTGTATTTTTAAATAATTTAATTTTATTGAGATTTACTTATCATTTAAGGATTTAGTTTGTTAAGCAGAAGTTAAAGAAGAATCCACCTGACCAAACAGTAATTTGCCATTTGCCTAGTTGATTTATGGCATCTTCTTCATTGAGTTCAAATAGTGACTCTACTATTTACTAGCAGGATGACCTCTGGAAAGTAACTTAACTTAGTTTGCTTATTTACATAAGGAGGAGAATAATATCAATAATACCTATCTCAAGGTATTTTTGTAAATTTTAAATGATTTGATAACTTAAAAACATTTGAAGTGGTGACATAAACTATCTTATGTGTTTGTTTCTTAGTCTGTTTTCTGTTGCTATCACAGAAAACTTGAGCCTATGTGATCCCTAAAAAGAAGAGGTTCATTTTGACTCATGGTTCTGAGGAAGTTCAAGGGCATTGTAATAGTATCTGTGCAGCTTTTGATGAAGGCCATTTGCTGCTTTAACCTGTGGTGGAAAGAAAAATAAGAATTGGTCACAAGCAGAACAGAAGCTAGAGAAATAGTCAAGAAAACCAAAGCGAGTTGATAACAATGTCTTCTCAGAGTAAGTAATTCAGTCTCAACAAGCAAAAGTTCACACCAGAAGAGCACTGGTAAATTAAGGAGGATTCTACTTCTGTGACCCAAATACCTGCTACTAGGTCCCACCTTCCAACATGGCTGGTCTAAAGACCAAACATCAGTATGAGTTTTTTGTGGGGAGAAAAACTATATTCTAATCATACCAATGTGCTATTGTTACAATTATAGATAAGATTATTATAATTTCTAATTTTTCAAAGTAAAATAGGGTTTCAGTGTACTAGCTTTTCTTGCGTCATCATAAACTCTGAATACAGTCTGCCTCCCTATATGAAGCAAAGAATAAGAGCTAATATTTTGTGTTCTACATTTTTTACAAAATTACAAAGTTGCAAGAGTTTTCTAATGCCAGATATAAAGAGAAGTGAGACATAAGATACTTGTATTTACAAGAAAAGGATGACAGTAGACTAGTTTTTAAAATTTGCATAAAAAGGTTTAGTGTCACTAACAGATGCTTAGGATACCTTGAGATAAGAGACAAAGATGGATAGGTTATTGATGCACATTTGTTGGAATGTGAATATGTGGGTGCATGTGTGTTTGTTGTATGTGTTAACCAGTTAAGCATAGATGGGTGTTTTTTCTTTGATCTTTTTCTACAGTAAGATTATGAGGTCCCTGATTATAGATTAAAAATAATTCTAAGACCTATGTAGGCTAAGTATCTAAGCAAATATCTTCAGAGTCTAGTACAGTGTTTCTTACATTAGGCTGAAGTTTAGTGTTCTTTCATTTGTACAATAATGGCAAAGGGGATAAACCAGAAAAAGACAGACATGCTTCTTGTCTTCCTAAAACTTTAAAAGGTGAAGTTTGAAAAAGTAATTAGAAGTGTCCAAAAGCATTAAAATGAGAACTTCTAGGTAGCTGAACATGGTGGCAGTCACCAAGCTACCAGTATCCCACTTTGTCTTCCACAAGCAGTATCTAATAAGAAATAGGAAATGCCCATTCACACTAGCTCAGCAAAACTTTAAGGAGAAAGTATCAGAATTTTAAAGTAACTGTAAGTAAAAATAATAAATTAATCAATTAATTAATTCATCAAATCCCAGAGCAATCTGACATTCTACCACCTTAACACCAGCCCCCAGACACAAAGTGAAAAGAGAGAGGTTATGAGGAAGACAAAGAAGAAACTGGGCAAAGTGCTAACAACTGGCCCAAAATTAGCCTCAGAAAGGTTAAATTCACCTTAAGTCAGAATATTCTAAAACAGTACAAGAATAGTTCAAAGCATGGATCACAGGGATAGGATTTAAAAGTTCCTATAGTTTAAAAGTAAAACCTTTGAAATACATAACTTCTGAAAGAAAGTCAAGAAAGAAACTCACTTGGCAATTAAGTGGTGAAAGAGAAAAGAAACTAAAAGAAAAATGTAGGTTCCTATGGGACAGAGGAGAATCATGAAACTTGAAGACACACAGCTTTTTTCACCTAAATAAACAAATCTGCTAAACTAAGAATCTCACAAAACATCCCAATGCCATAAAAATGAACAAAGGGAAAATCAGCAAAAAACATATAGGACTATCCTAAAAAATTAGAAAACACAATTGCACAGAAATAAGGAAGTTTCTCAGATCTAAGAAACTCTGTGAAAACCAACACCAAAGCATAAGGAAACTTCAGGAAGTAAATATATATAAAAATGTATGTGAGTTTATGAAAAAGTACCATGCAAGATATTCAGAAGCTAAAAGAGAAAATGTTGAAAAATGTAAAAGATAAGGAAATAAAATTGCCTTAATTCAGGAAAGAATGTTTTAAAAGCCAAAAACTGAAATAATGAATTATAAGAAATTCAGGGATAAAAACACTCAAGTGAAATTTAATAAGAGGCACAGGAAAAAGACAAGAAACTAGGCTATATACAATAGGTAAATATAAGATTTATTATCGTTTTTAATGACTAGACTACTAACTCCCTTATTTAACCAATACCTTATTGTTGAACACTAAATTTTTTTCCATAAATACAGAAAGGTCATATCAGAGTTTTTTCCTATACATACCAGTCATATATTTAAGATGGTCTTGTAAAACTCAACTTCTGGAAGTCATCTAAGAGGAAAGATTATTCTCAGGTGCTAAAAGTGTGATGTACTACAGAGTCATTTTACTATTCTGCCCTCATTTTTTATTCATTTAAAATTAACATTCATTCTCAAAATTTGGTCTTATCCATTATTTTAGAATTTAAAATTCTTAAAAATTCCTCTAAATATTATCAATAAAATAGGTAATGCTTTTTTCTAATTTTATCTTTATTTTATCTTATTTATTTATTTACTTACTTAAGGTACTGGGGATCAAACTCACAAGTTGGTCCGAAGGCTGTGGGTTATTGTTAAACTGTCTGTCTAATATTTATATTTTGGAATTTTGTCATACTTGTAATCCCAGCACTTGGCAGGCTAAGGCAAGTGGATGCAAAGTATGAGACCAGCATGAGCTACATAGCAAGTTCAAAGTCAGCTTGGACTATACAGATAGAGACTCTGTCTCAAAAGAAATCATACCTTTGATTACTAGCATTGAATAAATAATTTCCCACAAATACTGACAACTCCATAATGTCCTCTGATATTCAGTTCACATTAAGATTGCTCTATCCCAGACCACCAAGCAGCCGGCAGGGCCCAGATTCCAACTTTGGGACCTGACCAGGTGGTCTAGCAGAATGCCAATGCACAGAAAGGGACTTTGAGCCTGCGCCCAGGCAGTAAGACCATGTGCTGCATCCCAGAGCACCCCAGGCTGCATGGCAGCCCTACTGGGATATGCCCAACAAGCACCAAGCATTGAGCAGGACCCTAATTCCAGCCTCCAGCCCTAACCGCACACTCTAGTGGAATACCAACGCATGGAAAAAACTTGGAACTTAGCTCCCAGGCAGTGAACCTTGGAGTATAGTGGATTAACTATGCCAGTGTGGTGAGTATACCCCTAAAATAGAAGTGGACAGTGGATAAAAAGGGCCGGTAGTAAAGTCCCCTCCAACTAACTGTAAGACCTTGGTGAGTCTGAAAAGAGTGTGGGTAACACCCTCCTACACAGAGAAAACATCAGGCAGAGTGAAAATGGCAAAATGAAAAGGGAAAATACACTCTCAAACATCTTGTCCACCGGAAGCAAGTGCAGGAGATATTGAAATAGAGAACCCCAAAAGTAACACACTAGGAATCTCTGAAAAGATAGCAAGTGAAATAAAAAAAAACCAACTCCATGAGGCTATAGAGGAAATCAAGTTAAAAACACTCTCCCATGTAAAGACAGAAATCACAACCTTAGTAAGGGAGTTGCTGAGCACAACTAAAGAAGAAATAGAGAAAAAAGTACAAGAGCATGGGAAACTGATTGAAACCTTGAATTAACAATGTAGAAAATATGCAGATTTCATGAAACAAGCTCAAAGAGGCAATCAAGAAACAAAAAATTTTATTCAAAGATGGAAAAACTGCTTAAATGAAGCAGAGGATAGGATTTTGGACCTGAGGACAGCATTGAAATTAGTGATCATGAAAGGAAAAATTTTAAAAATAACAAAGGAGCATGAAATGACAATCTATCAGATTCAAGAAGATGTGAAGAAGAAAAATATAAGATTGATAGGCATCAGTGAATAGGCATGAGTCAATGCAAATGATGTACTCAAAATATTCACAGAAGTAATAGAAGAAAATTTCTCAAACATGGGGAAAGGCGCTGATATGCAGATAAGTGAGGCATATAGTAAAGCAAACAGTCAAAATCAACATAAATCCACACCCAGACACATAATAACTAAGATCTCAGAAATGCAGCATAAAGACAGAATATTAAAAGCTGTTAGAAAATAAACACAACTCACCTACCAAGGAAAGCACATTAGATTCACAGCAGACTTTTCATCACAAAACCTCAAGTCAAGAAGAGCTTGGAGTGAGGTATTTCAAGCCCTGAAAGAAAACAATTTTCAACCCAGACTGTTGTACCCAGCAAAAATTTCATTCAAATTTAATGGAGAAACAAGATACTTTCATGACAAAGAACAACTGAAGAAATTCACATCCTCTAAACCAACCCTAGAAAGAGTACTGAAAGACATACTACACAGAGATAAAAATGACCACAATCCACAAAACAGCAACAGAAAGAAACTGCCAGGTAGGATAAGAAATTAAATAAGGGGAAAAGCAGAAAGCAAACAACTGGAACATAACACGGCAAAGTCAAGCCAGTATATATCAGTGATACCCATAGATGTAAATGGCCTCAATTCACCTATAAAAAGAAATAGACTGAGAGAATGGATCAAAAAACATGATTGCACAATACGCTGTGCAGAAGAAACACATCTGAACCAAAAGGAAACTCATAGATTAAAAGTCAAAGGATGGAAAACAGTATTCCATGCAACAGGAACCCAGAAAAAAACAGGGGTAACTATTCTAACTGAACACAAAATAAACTTCAAAGCTAAAATGATTAAAAGAGATAAGGAAGGTCATTACATACTCATTAGTGCAAAAATTCAAGAGTAAGAACTAACAATTATAAATATATATGCACCAAATACAGGAGCACCCAACTATGCAAGACAGACGCTAATGGACTTGAAAAACAAAACACACAAGAACTCAATTGTAAAAGGGGAACTTAACAGCCCATTGTCACAAAGAGATACATCAACTAGACAAAAAGTTAGCACAGAAATAACAGAACTGAATCATACCTATGAGCAATTAGACTTAGTAAATGTTTACAGAGTATTCCACCCAACCACATTGGGATGCACATTCTTCTCAGCAGTTCATGGGACATTCTCCAAAATGGACCATATATTATCCCATAAAACATTCTTAAGTAAATGCAAAGGTATTGAAATCATCCCATGCGTAATATATGACCATAGCACACTGAAATTGGAAATTAATGGCAAAAGAAATTGCAAAACCTGCACAAATACATGGAAATTAAATCACAACCTTTTGATCAAACAGTGGGATATAGATGAAATTAAAGAAGAAATAAAGCAATATCTACAATTCAGTGAAAAAAACCCCAACGGACTGTAATCTATGGGATGCAATGAAAGTGGTCTTAAGAGGGAAATGTATAGCAATAAATTGTCATATCAAGAAAGCAGAATGAGCACAAATAAACAACCTAATGCTCCACCTCAAGCTTCTAGAAAAAGAAGAGCAAGCTAAACCCAAAGCTCAGAGAAGAGAGGAAATTGTAAAGACTAGAGAAGAAATCAAAGCAAATGAAACTAAAAAGCAGCACAAAGAATTAATGAATTGAAAAGCTGTTTTTTGGGAGAATAAACAAAATTGAAAAACCCCTCACAAACCTTATGAAGACAAATAAAGAAAAAGCCCAAATTAATGCAATAAGAACTGAAAAGGGGGAAAGAAATACAGATCCCATGGAAATTGAAAAGATCATGAATAGCTATTTTGAAAATCTCTACTCACATAGTGGAAAACACAGAGGAAATGGACAGATTTCTAGAAACATATGAACTAAAAAAAGATATAGCAATAAGATATACCAATTTTGAACAACACAATATCAGCTATTAAAATTGAATACGTAATTAAAAACTTACCAACAAAGAAAAGCCCAGGTCCTGATGGGTTCACAACTGAATTCTACAAGATATTTAGAGATTTGTTGCCAGTACTCCTTAAATTCTTTCATGAAATTGAGAAGAAAGCAATCCTCCATAAATCATTCCTGGAGGCAAGTATTACTCTGATACCAAAATTGGAGAAATATCCAACCAAAAAGGAGAACTGTGAGCCAATATCACTAATGAATATTGATGCAAAGATTCTCACTAAAATACTGGCAAATAGGATGTATCAAATCATCAAGAAGATTATACATCATGACCAAGTGGGGTTCATTCCAGGAATGCAAGGATGGTTTAACATACACAAATCAATAAATGTAATACACCCCATCACAAAGCCAAAAACAAAAAACACATGGTCATCTCAACAGATGCAGAAAAAGCTTTCAACAAAGTCAAACACATGTTCATGACAAACACCCTTCAGAAACTCAGAATACATGTTGTCTACCTCAACCACATAAAGGCCATCTAAGACGAACTAAAAGACAACATTATTCTAAATGGAGAAAAATTGAAACCTTTCACTTTAAGATCAGTAACAAGACAAGGATGTCCACTATCACCACTCCTTTTCAATATAGTTCTGGAAACACTAGCAAGGGCATTCAGACAAGAGAGAGAAATAAAAGGAATAAAGATAGGAAAGGAAGAAGTTAAATTATCTCTATTTGCAGATGACATGATATTCTATACAGAAGACACAAAAGCTCCATTAAAAGACTACTACAAGTAATAAACAAGTTCAGCAGTGTAGCTGGATACAAAGTCAATGCTTAAAAATCAATAGCATTCCTGTACACAAACAAGAAACTTACTGAGAGAGAAATTATGGAAATATTACCCTTTACAATAACATCTGAAAAAATGAAATACTTAGGAATCATCCTAACTAAAAATGTAAAAGACCTATATGCCAAAAATTATACTATGCTGAAAAAAGAGATTGAAGAGGATACTAGAAAAGGGAAGGATAGTCCTTGCTCTTGTCTAGGAAGAACCAACATTGTGAAAAGGGCCATACTCCCCCAACTCTTATACAGATTTAGCACAATCCCAATCAAAATACCATTGACATACCTCACAGATCTAGAAAAAACTCTCCTAAAATTCATTTGGAAACAAAGAAACCTAGAATAACAAAGGCAATTCTGGGTAACAAAGGCAAGGCAGGAGGCATCTCAATTTCTGACTTCAATCTATACTGCAAAGCCACAGTGATAAAATCAGCATGGTACTGGCAAATAAATAGAACCTGAGGATCAGTGGAACAGATTACAAGATGCAAGCACAACTACAAAGACACTCAGCAACCTGACAGTTGACAAAGGGGTGAAATATGTCCACTGGAAGAAGGATAGTCTCTTTAATAAATGGTGTTGAAAAAATTGGCTCTCCACATGCCGAAGACTGAAACTAGAGCCATGCCTATCACCACGCACACAAATGAAGTCTAAATGGATCAAAGAATTAAATATTAAAACAGTAACACTAAATCTACTGGAAGGCAAGGTAGGTAGAAATCTTGGGGACATAGGGCTAGGCAGAAAATTTATGAACAAAACGCAAACTGCACGGGAAATACTTCAAAGAATCTACAAATGGGATCTCATATTATGGAAAAGTTTCTGCACTTCAAAGGAAATCACCAACAGAGTGAAAAGAAAACCCACAGAGTGGGAAAGAATTTTATCCAGCAACCCCTCAGACAAAGCACTTGTGTCCAGAACATATAAAGAATTGAAAAACATCAAGCTCCCCAAATTCAAAAGCCCTCTCCAGAAATGGGCATCCGAGATGAACACACAGTTCTCAGAGAAAAATATACAAATGGCAAATAAATACATGAAGAAATGTTCACCATCACTGGTCATTCAAGAAACGCAAATTAAAACAACATTGAGATTCCACCTCAATCCGGAAAGAATAGCTGCCATCAAGAAATCAACTGATAACAAATGTTGGCGAGGCTGCAGGGAAAAAGGAACACTGCTCCACTGTTGGTGGGAATGTAGACTGGTGCAACCACTATGGAAATCCATATGGAGAATGCTCAGAAGGCTAGGATTGGAAGTTCCATTCAATCCAGCTATTCCCCTCCTGGGTATTTTCCCAGAAGAACTGAAAAGTTCATATCACAGTGATATATGTGCACCCATGTTCATATCAGCACA
>PVLA01012130.1:0-47086 GCA_004027455.1 Hydrochoerus hydrochaeris
ATAATTTTCAAATTTTGAGTTTTAATTATTGTATTCTAATGGTATTATTTAACATGCTACCAATCTCAGAATTACCTGACAATTAGTAATTAGGTATCTTCTAGAAGTCTGATTAGTTTCCTGATCTAAATTGAAAAAATATATAAGTAGTGTATTATGTTGCATAAAGTCAGAAACAGTATTTTGTACATTTTTGTCATTTCTCTTAATGATCTTGACATTGATCTGTGACTTCAAGTACTATCATTTTGACCCATCTAATAAAAAAGCTGCATAATAAGGTCTTCTCAATGTTTTTAGCTGTTACTGGTTATTATTTACAAAATGCATTATTTTGTTGGAAATCATAAAATAGTAGTATTTTAGTTATCTCATTTCTTCTGTATTTCTTACCTAGAATTCTATAAAGAAGAACTTTCCCACATGTACTATTTAGTTATACAAAAATTTTATACTAAAAGTTGTACAAAAGGTCCTCATCTAAAAAGAAAAGATAAATGATGATTTGTCTTTATGTATTTTTAAAAATGAATCTCTTAAATTACAGACTCATATACATTAACCAGAATATTAAAAATGGTTTTCATCTATAGAGTTCATATTGCTTACTATCATATGACAAAGAGTAGGAAAGAAAGTACATTGAAATGCAAATACAATATATATTTATATGTGCTCACTTATATTTACATTTATATTGGGATAGTACATAATCATCAATGAATTTATCTGTATGTTCAGTCATTGACTTTAGTAATGTGAATTCTGAATAGATCTTATGTGCCAAAATAATCATAGGGCTTCTTCTAGTAATATAATAATAAAAAACTAGAAATTATTTAAAATTAGTATTTCCTCTGATTAGCTCCTTATATGTTCTAGACACTTTGCTCACATTTTGCACATAACATATATTCTGCCTATTTTATGGAAAATGAAAAAGTTCATCAGGGTTTATTATGTTAGCCAACTTTAAGCAAATAAAATCCAGGATTCATGAGAGTTTATTGCTTTAGCCAAGTTTAAGCACATGAAAGCCAGGATTGGAACATGAAACTGTCTGCTTCTAAATATAATCTACATTTGCTTCTTGTCCAATGTGAAAAACAGCTTATTCTTCTTTATATTCTTAAATCAGGCAGAAGTCAGAAAGAATATCCTGTTGATTTTCATATAACATGAGCCTCCCTAAAAGAAAGTTTCTCATATGGTAAATTAAAACCACGTACTTTCAATAAAAGTATAAATTATTGCAATTTACCAACATTATACTAAATGGACAAAAACTGAAAGCCTTCACTCTAAAATGAGGAACAAGACAAGGATATCTACTATCACTACTTCTGTTCAATATTGTTCTAGAAATATTAGTCGGAGCAATCAGACAAGAGGGACAAATCAAAGGAATGAAGATAGGAAATTAAGAAGTTAAATTATCATTATTTGAAGATGACATGATACTCTACACAGAACAACCAAAAAATTCCATTAAAAGACTACTAGAGGTAATAAACAAATTCAGCAGCATGGCTGGATACAAAGTCAACACTCAAAAATCAATAGCATTCCTGTATACAAACAAAAAACTCCCTGAGAGAGAAATTATTGGAAATACTGCCTTTCACAATAGTATAAAAAAGTGAAACACTTAGGAATCAACCTAACCAAGAATGTAAAAGACTTATATGCTGAAAATTATACTACTCTAGAAAAAGTAGATTGAAGAGGGTATTAGAAAATGGAAGGATATCCTTTGCTCTTGGTTAGGAAGAACCAACATTGTGAAAATGGCCATACTCCCAAAAGTGTTACATAGATTCAATGCAATGCCAATCAAAATACCATTAACATACCTTACAGATCTAGTAAAAATATTCCTAAAATTCATCTGGAAACAAAATAAACCTAGAATAAAGGTGATTCTGGGCAACAAAGGCAAAGGGAACAAAGGCAAGACAGGTGGCATCTCAATTCCTGACTTGAAAATATACTACAAAGCCATAATAATAAAATCAGCATGGTACTGGCAAAGAAATAGACCTGAGGATCAATGGAACACATCAGAAGATGCAAACACTACTACAAAAACACTCAGCCACCTTATATTCGACAAAGAGGCTAAACATGTTCACTGGAAAAAAGATAGCCTCTTTAATAAATGGTGTTGGAAAAATTGGCTTTCCACATGCTGAAGACTAAAAATAGATCTATGTCTATCACCATACACTAAAGTCAAAATGGATCAAGGATCTAAATATTAAAACAGTAATACTTAATGTAATGGAGGACCAAGTATGTAGAAATCTTGGAGACATAGGGGTAGGTAGAGAATTTATGAATAAAATACAAACCACATGGGAAACACTTCAAAGAACCAACAGCTGGGATCTCATATTACTAAAAAGATTTTGCACTTCAAAAGAAATTACCAACCAAAGTGAAAAGAAAACCCATAGAATGGGAAAGAATTTTAGAGAACAATCCCTCAGACAAAGGACTTATATCTAGAACATATAAAGAATTGAAAAACATTAAGCCCCCAAATTCAAAGACCCTCTCCAAAAATGGGTATCTGAGATAAACATACAGTTCTCAGATGAAGATATACAAATGGCAAATAAATATATGAAGAAATGTTCACCATCACTTGTCATTCGAGAAAAAAATGCAAATTAAAACAGCATTGAGATATCATCTTACCCCAGGAAGAATGGCCACCATCAAGAAATCAACAGATAACAAATGTTGCTGAGGATGCAGGGAAAAAGGAACACTGCCCCACTGTTGGTGGGAATGTAGACTGGTGCAACCATTATGGAAATCCATATGGAGAATTCTCAGAAGCCTAGGATTGGAAGTTCCATTCAATCCAGCTATTCCCCTCCTTGGTATTTCCCCAGAAAAATTTAAAAGGTCATGTCACAGTGATATATGTACACCCATGTTCACAGCAGCACAATTTGTAATAGCTAAATCTTGGAAACAACCAAAATGCACATCAGCCACAGAGTATATGAAAAAGATGTGGTATTTTTATGCATTGGAATACTACTCAGCTATAAAATCGATGATCTTGATTGAGGCTGTTATAATAAATGGGGGCAAGTTGAGAATATCCTCATTTGTGAAATAAACAATATTTACATTAGTAAATAACACATTGTCTCTATAATGTAAAATATAATAACAATTGACAGAGTAACAAGATCCAAATAGTATAATAGATATTGTAAAAGTGAAAGGGAAGGAAAATGTTCTAAAGGATATAATGGTGTGTATAGTGTATAAGTTAGATGACCATAATACTAAATTTCTGTTAGGTCATTGAACAGAAGGGGTTTCACTGTCAATGTTTGAGTGTCTAGCCACATTTTATGCTTTAATTTTGTAACTTTAACAACTATTTTTAAGATGACAATATGTAATGTATCAAGTAGCAATTTTATGATGTTAATTTTTTGAATTCTGTATTTATACCTTTTTATTTTTTCTATTTCTTTTTTTTCTTTGAATAAATAAACAAATAATTCTTTGCAAGGAAAATAAACAATGGAAAAGATTTTTATTTGTGTTGTCCATTCAGTGGAATGTTCATGTCATTAATGACAGGCTATTTGTAGAAGGAAACATTTTTCTCAGTCTCCTGCTATTTCTTCCTCAAGTAGGCATGGTTCTTAAGGCTGTCTAAATCCTTTTTTTTCAAATTTCAGACCTAGGTTTGATACTTGTCATGTAATTAGTTAATAAAGTCAACTGTCCTTTTCCTTTGTAGGCAGATTTAATATCCCTCTAGTATTCAGTATCCCAGGAGAAATGTTATTTATTTCTCCATTTCATTCCACAATGACTGAAGTGTAACTTGGAAAGACATAATTGCTTTTTCAACTTTTCTTCACATGGTTTGTCTTCAGTTGATATTCTGGTGGGTAGGAGTAAGCAAGGTCATAATATCCAACACACTCAGAGCTGATGTTCCACATGTGTGCTTCATATGGCCTTATACTTTCTATGCTTTAATGCTATCACCTTGAATGATTCAACTCTTTGCAAGTAAACTGTTAAATATTTTGAACATCGACTCTGCTCCAGGCAACATTCTTTATCTCAGTCTTTCTGAGAGTTTTCATCTTCTATGGGCTGATTTGTACTTGTTTATTATTTAGCATTTTGTATATAATTCAAGCAGGGAAGAATAGAATCATTTATTGATTTATTTAAACCTCAAGGATACCATGTTCATACTTAACTAGGGATTATGACTCACAGTGTCTTTTATGATAAATACGCTTCCTGGGGTATAAAGATACAAACTCCAAACAAATATATCAAATGAAAGATTACCTGTCTTATACTACAAATAAGTATATTTAATTGTTCTTCATAATGTGCTTAATTATTTCATAATTCCACAATTAATTATAGACATTTATGTCAATTCCTTTTTGTCCATGTTTTTGTCTTAAGAGGAATTAAATTAAATAGAAATACTGAAAGTGCTAACTCATATATGAATTATCATTTCAAAACATGATTACTCTTCAAGGCAGCATTCTAGAATATTATAAATCAAGTTTATTCTATTCCCCAAGTTTTGTGAGATCCTGAATTGCTGACATTTAAGAAAGGAAAAGTGTGACTTCTAACTGAATCTTGCTTTCCATTAAGCTTGAATATGTTCGATGCCAGCAGTACCAGTCTCCTGACTGACACAGGCAAGTGAGCATCACAAACAGCCTTTTCTTAATCTCCCTCCTCCTGATGATTTCTCACTGACTTTATTTGCCTTTAAAGCTGCCTTTGACACTTGGTTTAGTTAGTATAAGCTTTACAAAAATATCAGGAACATTGCTTTTATTGTCTTTTCCTCTTTAAAATAAAAAAAAATCAGGTAAAGTGAAGTTAGAAAACATACAGGTCTACATATTTGAGAGCATGCTTGTTATTGAGAATGCAGGTGAACACACACACACACACACACACATACAAGGGCAGTCAACATGGTCTCTGTCCTTAAGAAATCCAGAGTTTGGTTGTAAATTCTGAACACACAATACACCACCTTTTTTTTTATTTATTTAAAGAGAAAAAAAACAGGAAAAAGGTAGAAATATTACAGAATTTCAAGAAAAGAAGATAAACAGTAAGAAATCACTAGTTGATACATTACATATTGTTCTTTTAGAAATAGTTATTCAAGTTACAGAATTAAAGCGCACAAAGTGGCCACTAAAGCAGTGAGAGTGAAGCAGATCTGTTCAACAATCCAACAAGAACGTAGAAATATGGTCGTCAATCCCACACACCTAAACATACATGCAGCTATATCTTTTATAGCGCTTCCTATTTCCTCTTTTTTTACAATAGCAATTATACATTTTTCAAATTTTATTTAAAGAGAAGAAAAAAGCATAGCAACAATACAGAATTATAAAAGAAAGAAAGAAAAAGGAGAATGAGAAAAAGCCCCACTAAGAAATCAGTAATTTATAAGGTATGTATTGTCATCCTGGATGTAGTTGTTCAAGTTACAAAGTTAGAGGGTACATAGTAAATATTCAAACAGTCAGACTACAAACAGTTCTGCTCAAAGATCCAACAAAGATTCAGCAATATGGTCATCTATTTTACACACTCAAACATACATGCAGTTATATCCCTTAGAGTACTTTCTTTTTTACAATAGCAATTAAGCATTTTGTTTTTTTTACTCTTGTAGTTCTTATTTACTTTTTACACTAGAGACACAATATGATATTTATAAATATGATTCTTATTTATTTCACTAATGAGGATAGTCTCAAGTTGTCTCCATTTGCCTATGAAGGCCTCAAGATCATCCTTTTTTATAGCTGAGTAATATTCCATTGTATAAAAATGCCACATATTTTTCATCCACAGCAGTTGATGGGCATCTTGGTTGTTTCCAGGATTTAGCTATCACAAATTGTGCAGCTATGAACATGGGTGCACATATATCACTGTGATATGTACTTTTCAATTCTTTGGGGAAAATACCCAGGAGGGGGATAGCTGGATTGAATGGAGCTTCCAATCCTAGTCTTCTGAGAATTCTCCATATGGATTTCCATAATGGTTGCACCAGTCTACATTCTACATTGGAATCTCAGTTTTGTTTTAATTTGCATCTCTTCAGTGACCACTGATGTTGAGCATGTTTTCATGTATTTATTTGCTGTTTGAATTTCTTCATCTGAGAAGTATGTATTCATCTTAGATACACATTTTTTGATTGGATCTTTAAATATGGGAGGTCTGACTTTTTTCTTGCATTCTTTGTGTGTTCTCAGTGGTAAAGCTTTGTCTGAGGAGCAGCTGGCAAATATTTTTCCCAGATTGTTTGTGGTCTCCTCACTGTGTTGGTGATTTGTCTGGATGTGCAAAAGCTTTTTAATAAGATGGGATCCTGGTTGCTGATTCTTTGTGACAGTTCCTGTGGCACTGGGGTTTTATTCATAAAGTTTTTGCCTCCACCAATGTCTTCATTAGTTTTATCTATTCTAACTTCCAGCAGATACAGTGTTTCTGCTTCATATTTAGATCTTTCATTCATTCCAAGTTTAGTTTTGTGACTTAGTGAGAGATATGGCTCCAATTTTATTCTTTGGCATGTGGAAAGCCAGTTTTTTCAGCACCATTTATTAAAATGACTATCTTTCCTCTGGTGAATTAAGTTTGGCACATTTGTTAATGATAAAATGACTTTGTATGTATGGAGTTCTTCTTGAATTTCCTAATCTGTTTGATCTTCAGGTCTTTTTTGTTGTTGTTGTTTTGTTTTGTTTGCCATCAGCATAATTTTTTTTTAATTACTGCAGATTTATAGGATCATTTGAAGTCAGAGATATCCACTGTGATATACATTGTGTTGCCTTTAAATGTCTTATCTGTTCTAGGTCTCTTCCTGTTCCAGATGAATTTTAGGATTGTCTTCTTTAATTCTATGAGATATGTTACTGGAATTTTGATTGGAATTGCATTAAATCTGTATAACAGTTTTGGAAGTCTGGTCATTTTCACGATATTGATTCTTCCTAAGAGGAAAGGATGTCTCCATTTTGTAATACCCTCTTTCATCTCTTTTTTCAGAGTGTTGTGGTTTTCAATTTAGACACCTTTTACATCCTTTGTTAAACTGATTCTTATGTATTTCATTTATTTGGATGCTATTGTGAAAGGTGTTGCTTCCCTGGTTTCTCTCCCAGTGAGTTTGTTATTCATGTGTAGGAAGGCTGTTGATTTTTGAGTGTTGACTTTGTTTTCAGCTATGTAATGAATTTGCTTATTAAATTTATGTGTATATATATATATACATATATATGATTGTTATCTCTTCCTCTTGAATTGTTCCCTCCACAAGGATGCAGTGACCTTCTTATTTCTCTTAATCAGTATTGGCTTGAAATACACTTCTTTCTGGTTTCCTATCATGCAGAGTATTGATTTAGGAGTTTTGTTCCCCTATATATATTGCATTGACTTAACATAAGAGTCAATAAAATCTCTTACTTAACCACCCTTACCAAAGAAAAAGAGCTACAGTGATAAGATAGACACAAAAACACATCAAATATTGATATATAGTAAATAGTTACTAAATGGAGTAAGTTTACCATCATTAACAATAGAAGAGCAACTGCAGTATTTAGCCAGGTTAATATCTAAAAAATTATAAAACAATTGTGATAGTAAGAAAAACGAAGATTTGAAGAAAGAAAACAAATGAAACAAGTGAAACTTGCCAAAGAAAGAAAAGGAAGGTTAAAAAGAGGAGAGAAAAATGAGATAAGTAAGCAAATTAAAGAATGAAAGTTAATTGAATTAGGTTAAAGTAACAAAAATTTAGAAAGAGTAGAGAAACCTGAAAAGGAATAAAAAGTGCTAAAGAAATGAAAAGAAAAAAACTAAAAAACCAACAAAGAAAAAGGAAAATGAGTAAAGAACAAATTTCCTTTAAGTGTTGGGCCAGTGTTTTCTTTCTAGTATCTGATATATTGGATTACAGCAGGTATGGAGAAAGGATAGTAAATCACAACCAGATTTTATTTTGTTTTCATACCCACTTTCTATGTGTGTGTGTGTGTGTGTGTGTGTGCGTGCACACATGCACGTGTCCTGAGTCTTTCCTCACTTTTCCTGCTGAGCAGTGTCAATCTGTGTTGAAGTTTCTTTCTTAGGGCACTATGCATTCCAGAGGACTCTGTTCCCCAAATTGCTACTGTTTCTGCAGGGCTCCATGGCCTGGGGGCTTGTGAGTTTTCCTCACCCTCGGCTCCAGAGGTCTTTTTGTCTCTATATTCTGGGTATAATAACTGTCTAAGCCAACACATTTACTTGGTCTTGCTGGGAGAAGGAGGAAGCAAACAGACCACTGAGCACTGCAATGGACATAAGCAGTGTTTGGGGGTGGTGGGAGGCATCAGGGTTCAACCCAGTATTCAACAGAAAACCCTTCCCCAAAATCGCTCCTGGTTAAATTCCTCCCAAATATGAGAGCACTGCATTGACTGGATTTCTTCTCCAGCGGTCGTCTTCCATGTGACTTTAGAAGGAGTCACTTTAAAAGGCAAATCTCACATTGTGTTTGCATCCTTCAATATGATGGACTTTTTTTTTTTCCGAGAACTTTTACTACTGCAGTTTTGTTCCCCATAAAGGCTTCTGACACTCTCCTTGCTTATCTTGTGTTTGCAGAGAAATGTCTCCCGTGTAAGAGCTGTGATTAGAATTTCAAACTATTTCACTTTTTTTCTTTATTGTCATCAGTTTTTCTAGTTTCTCCATGATTTCTAGTATTCTTGTCAGTTCTTTATTGATTCCTGGAGATCCACTTCTTTTTCTCTTTGCTAAATTGTCATTTTTCAAGGGTCTGGATTCACGGACCTAGAGAGATTGTGTGATGGTCTACCAGTCTTCATGACACCATTTTCTCCAATCCAAGACTGAGCATCTTTTAAAAAATTTTTAAAAACTTTTATTAGTGTGAGTTTCCAGTAAATGATGACTACATTCATTCTAAGGAATTGGTACCTGACACATTTCAATTTTTCTTTCTTTTCCTTCTCTCCACTTATTTTTCTATCATCAGATTCATTTATTTATCTTATTAGATGCTATATATGTTACATAAATGAATAGCTCAAAGTACAAATAGAGAAATAAGGACAAATACAAGACAATTTTGCCAAGTACCACTTTTTTTAAAAAAAATCCAACATACATGAACAAAAATTCCCAATTCTCCTGCAGTCAACTCATTCTACATTACAAATTATCTCCATTTTTATGGCATTGCACAAGGGACATATATGCAGATTCATTTCCTTATTTCTAAGAAGCACTTTTACATATATGCAGATTCATTTCCTTATTTCTAAGAAGTACTTTTGTGGTGATATTTATCTGATCATTTAATCTATCAATGCACAAGGGACATATATGCAGATTCATTTCCTTATTTCTAAGAAGTACTTTTCTCTGAACATCATTTCTCTGAACATCATTGGAAACAAATGTAACAGTGTTCTTTTGTATTGTAATATTCTTTCTTTTTTCTCTTCTTTAGCCCAATTATTAAAATATTAAGACTTCTTTTAGCATTCTGTGGGTGTTTATAAAAATATCAACCATCTTTCTCTGTACAGTATCCTCTAATTTTATACTTACTTTGGAAAAATTTATTCAAAATTATAATAAAAATGTTAACAATATTAATTATTCCGATTCATGAACATGGAATAACTTTTCATTTATTTGCATCAACTTTGATTTCTTTCACCAGATACTTCATGGTTTGGGTATAAACTGTTACCTACGATGGTTAAATGTAACTAAGTGTTTTATAAATGTGTAAGTGTGGTTTTCATAAATTCTTGTCAGACTGTTGCTGTTAGTCTTTACAAATTATTATGACTTTTTTCTAAATTAGTACATCTTTGCGATATAGAAAAGTAATCTTTATTTTGGCAGGTGCAGGCACACAACATGTCTTATTCATTTTTAATGCCCCATTCCCCTTTTCCTTTCCCCCCTTCTTTTTTACTTTCTAATGCCCTATCATCTTTCCTTTATATTTTATTCTCATATTTACCTATATTTTGGGTTTTTATATAAGAAAAGAATATGAGATATTTAACTTTCTGAGTCTAGGTTATTTGACTTAGCATGATTTCAAGTTACATTCATTGTCTTCCAAATGACAGGATAGTACTTTTATTTATGCCTGAATAATATTCCCATGTACATATAAATCATATTATCCATTGTCTTGGTAATGGGCATTTAGGTTATTTCCAGTCCTTTGTTAGTGAGATATATACCTCTGTAAACATTGGTATCCATTCATGTAATATGTCTTTAAATTTCTCAGGAAATACTCAAGATCTAAGTCAAATAGAAAATCTATTTTTAATTGTCTGAGCAATCTTTGAGCAATGTCAATAGATGTTCCATTCAATTATGGTTGTACTCATGTTTATACCAACAAGGAAGGAGTATTCCTTTTCTTCCCAATTTTTGGCACAGGGTGTGCATGTGTGCATGTGTGCGTGCGTGTGTGTGTGTGTGTGTGTGTGTCTGGTAATATCTATTTTGACTGAGATAAGAAGTAATCACACAGTAATTTGTTTTCATTTTCCTAGTGGTTGAACATAGTTTAATATACTTATTGATGATTTTTACTTTTTCTTTTCAAAAAAAACATTCAGTTTATTTGCCCATTTTTGAACTAGATGATATTTTTATGGCTTTAGCATTTTTGCATTCTTATGTCAGTCCTCTGTTGGAAGAATATCTAGCAAAACTTCTCTCACATGATTTCTCTCCTATCTGTTGATTGTTTCTTTGACATACAGAAATTGTTCATGCAATATAATTCCATTTGTAGTCTCTTAATATTATTTTCTGTGCTTTTGTTATTTTTTTCAGTAAATATTTGCTTGTGCCTACAGCTGTAAGTGTTTTCCCTTTATTCATCTCCCAGCAGTCTTATAATTTATATTTTCACATGTAGATCTTTGATCTATTTTGATTTGATTTTAGCACAAGTGGAAAATAGGAATCTAGCTTTCATCTTTGGCACATGGAAATCTAGTTTTTCCAACAACATTTATTAAAGAGATTGTATTTTCTCCCATGTGTATCGCAGCCTCTTTGGCATGAATAGTGTGGCCATAGAACCATGGGACTGTTTGTGTGTTTTACTCTGTTCCATTTGTCTGCATGTGTCTTTCTGTGCCCATACCATGCTGGTACTATATCTTTGTTGTGTAACTTGAAATTTAGTGTCAATAATACCTCCTTTACCAGCTTTATTTATTTATTTTTTTTTAGTTTTTATTTTGCTTAGGATTATATGGATTAATTTTGGGTCTTTTCTGTTTTCATATGAATTTTAGAATTTCTTCTAATTCAGTGAGGAATCTTGTTGGTATGTCAGTAGACATTGCATTAATCTATATATTGCATTTGGTAATATTGCTATCTTCACAATATTTGTTCTTATGAAGAAACATAGGGTGCCTGTCAATTTTATAATCCCCTCTTCATTTTTTCAGAGTACCATAGTTTTCACTGTAAAAGATTTTTAAGCTCTGTTTCTGGGACCTATGTGTTTCCTGAGGTTCTTGGGGTGAAGGACCGTGAGAGGATGAAAAAAAGAAAGAGACAAAGTTCAGGCCAGGGGGAGCCCTTACTCTCCTAATAGGAGGAAAGGTACTGCTCAACCACTGTAGCACATTTATTTATACCCTCCAAAGAAGAAGGCTGATTTCAACCCCATTACCTAGCGACTTGCCTGCCTGGCAGGCCTGGGCCCCTTGCCTTCTTGGTGCTGGAACAACTTGTTTACATAGCTTGTTTTGGTCTCTCTGTGTTTTCTGGGCTGTCCTTGCTTTAGCTCCACGCATGTGATCAATCTCCAGTTTCAATGGCTCCCAACACTGTGTAATTAGAACACTTACCTCCTTGTTAAGGTTGATTGCTAGATATTTAATTTTTTAAGCTATTGTGAATGGTTTTCCTGGTTTTCTTTCATACTAGGTAGGCAGGGCTCTTTCTGTTGATATCATTATTTTTGTATCCCTGTGTGATAGCCACTTTTTTCCCCGGGGGAAGTACTAACTCTTATGGAAGATGTCCATTTTCTTTCTATAGTGTTGTGGTAGTTACTGCTTAGAGCTATAGAAAATATGGAGATTTTCTGCACCTAGTTGGGAGTTACTTAAGATGGTTTCCTACCTCAGCTCTGATCAAGACCATTTTAGGTTTGTTCTACAGAAGCAAAGGTGCAGGTACTAAGATGTCTTCCCAACATCACCTGTCTAAATCTGGAGAGAAAAATGATAATTGTGTCTTTTGTTTCTTAGATCATTTGGCTATACTCATATTGTAAATGTTGTATCACTGTCCAGTAGCAGAGCCCAAAAGTGTAAGTTAAATTGTTCATTTTATTGATGCATGGGTGAAGAAGAGTCTCTTTCCTCACTGAGATACAGTTTTTGCAGTGCTAGAGTATGTTGTTTCAGTTAATTTACTTATGTATTTAAATATCAATAACTCAGGGTTTCACCTGCAGCTAAATTGCTCAAAGTGTAGTCTGGTGATTTCCGTGCTACCTCTGTGCCCTCAGAGAACTGTGAACTTACTATTTTGGATGACAATCCAAAGCAATTTCTGAATATAGGCTGTCACCAAACTGCCATCTTCTAAATGTAATTGCTACAGAATTTTGTAAGTTGATAAGCATTAACATTGACTTGGGTTTTTCTAATAATTTACCACTAGAATTATTTTAAATGTTATTATCAAAGAATTTTAGAAAAACTACAATAAGAAAAGATCTATTTTTAATTAAAAATCTAAAAGAATATGACTATATCTAAGATGACATTTAAGTTAAAATGATTATCAGTGGATGGCTGGCATACCAAAAAATTAGCTGGATTCTGTTTACATTGAAAATAGTTTAAGAAAAAGAAAGTAAAATTGAAATGTTATGGTTTTCTTAATAACCTAATGAATTACTAAATTAGAATTGAAATAATAATTGTTGAAATAATGCAATTTTGTAAAAATTGTTCCCTGTAAACAAGTGTGAAGCACAGGTTTGAAAGTTAATGCAGTGTGGTGGCACACATATGCAACCCCAGCACTCAGGAGCCTGAGGTGGAGAGTCATTGCAAGTTTGAGGCCAACCTGAGTTATGTAGTGAACTTAAGGCCAGTCTGGACTACAGAATGAGACTCTGGCTCAACAAACAAACAAGCAAACAAAATAAAAGAAGCTAAAATATTTTACTTCTCAAAACATAATCACTGACATCAGTCAACATATACACAGGCAAGCCCCGTAGCTAAGTTGGTGGGGTGATAAGCAACAGAGAAAGAGCCTCTTGGAGAGTTGCCATCCAGAGGATGGAATATAGCAACATGAAGAAGACAAGAAGGAGAGAGGTGGGTTCCTTGGACCAAGGAAGAATCTGAAGTGCAAATTGAAGCCCACAGAGAGAGTGAAAAGAGAAACTTCAACAAAGAAGAAAGAGGTAGTGAGCAACCCATTCCTAGTGAGATGGGACCCACTGCAAGAGAGGAATGTGCAGACACATGATGGTGGCTGGTGACCCCTTAGGGCTCCACAGAGAAAAGCAGCAATGGAGGGGAGAAGAAGATGTGGAGGGCAGCAGATGTGAAGGACTGCACTGGTGGACAGTAAGTGTAAAGGTTGTCTAATCTCTGGAGAAGGCAATTGGCCTGGAGCCATCTTGGAGATCAGAATTGAGAACTATGGATGATTCCATTTAGTGGCTCCTAGCAGGACTGAGACCTGTGGGAGGTGCTTGGAAATGATGAGGAAAATATGACCAGTCTCTGCCAGAAAGTTCTGGCTTGCTAAGATTTTCTGCTATCTCACCAAAAAGCCACTGCTGACTTATGGGGATGGATCAGCCCAGATCAGAACTCTTCACAAGTTGTCTACCAGTGATAGCAGAGACAAGCCTGGACAAATGTGGAAATGGACATTTTTTTCATTCTCTCTCCATCAATTGTTTTATTTTTACTTTTTGTTTTGCTTATCCCCCCTCCTTCATTGTTTCTTCTTGTTTTATGATGATGGTTTTATGAACATGGTTTCTAGCCTCTTTGTAGTTGTGGTGCTGTTCTGTTCTGTTTATCTCTTCCTTCTCTCTTTCCCTCCAGTCTTCTGCACCAGTTTCCCAAACTTAGCATGAACACTGTTTGTCTTCCAATCTCTTCTTCTTCCATTTCTCTGTTTTCTCCATAACCTATTTTAAATTTTAACTTCTGAGGACAAGATTGACATATTAAAGACTTGTATACTGCCTATAATTTTCTGGTTTGTTTTAGTTTTTTTTTATACAACCACAAAATGAATTCATATGGTTGAAAGTGGCAAAATAATGGTTAACTCAGTTTGTCATTTTCTAAGACTGTTTTTGGTGCTATTAGTACCATTATAGCCAGAAGTGGCATAATGGTTCTAAACAGCTATTCACATTAGTATTTCGTGACTGAGATTGACTAAGTGTCAAAGGAAATACTGTGGCACAGTGCAAAAGAATCAGATACTGGATCAAATAAGCAACAACTTCTCATCTCCAACAAATTGAAGAAGTAGGAACTTCCACTAAACTGAAAACCCCAAAACTAGCTACAGCCCCTCCCATGCCCCAGCAGGGGTCAGGCCAGCCAGGAGAGAACAAGGAAGCAGCTACAACCTGCTATGCACCAGCAGTGAACATGCCAGCCAGGAGGGAGGGTACCAGGGAGCAGCAGCTGGGGCTGGCTGGTGACTGGGCAAGGAGAAAAGATATCCGATTCCTCCCCACCAAGCACTTGGCTGATTCAGAAGAATACAGACTGAGGTGATAGCAATGGAAGTAAAGAAAGACCTCAGTGCTTGTATTCTTTGATTGATTTTGCAGACCTAAAGCTGTTACTCTTAGCATCTACTTAGATAACAATATGCAATATAGCTGTTATTGTGAATTTACTATTGACTTGTTTTTGCTAGTATCATTCTCATTGTTTTATTTTGTTTCTTTATTCTTGCATTTTGTTTTATTCTCTTAAAAAAAAAAACAGGTACACCTGGAGGATACCTTAGAGAAATAGTAATTAGCTAAGGTTCTAAATACTAGCAATAAAGCAACACACCATAGCAATTTAAAAGCATCACCCCAGTAATTAAACTGAAAAAAAGAGAAGAAAATGAGAAGACAATTAAACAACATGCAACAGCAGACATCCAGTTCACCAAAGGAAAACATAGCGGGTGATGAGTTGGTACAATTTGAAAGTCTTTCACCTGGACTCTGAAGTGAAAACAACAAAACAAGTAATTGACACTTTTGAAAAAATCAAATCAGAAATAATATCTTAGGTAGCTGAAGAAATGGTAACCAAAATAAAGATCATGATTAGTGATGCTAGAGCAGATACAGACAAAAAAGAGATGAGTTTAAGAAAATTATGGAAGCCATGAATGCTCAGCTTAGGAAAGAAATGGAATCCATAGGGCAGATTCAAGCAGATATCAGGAGGGTAAAAATTATTTGGAAGTATTCAAAGCAAAGTAAGCCAATGTGAAGACAAAATCGCATATATTGAAAACAGGCTTGCAGTTAGCAAGCATGAAAAGAAAGATTTCTCAAAAATAGCAAGAGATCATGAGGGATCAATCCAGCAGCTGCTAGATGAGACAAAGAAGATTAACTTAATATTAACTGGAGTCAACAAAAAAGCAGGAGATAATACAAGTGATATTAAAAACCTGTTCATAGACATAATACCAGAAAACTTTCCTGCCAGAGAAAAATAATTTCACATACATATTAGTGAGTCATATAGAACTCCAATTAGCCATGATCAAAACAGACCAAAAAAACAACCCCCCCCCAAAAAAACCCCAAAACTATACACAGGCATATTATAATCAATAGTCCAGAAGTTCAATGCAAGAATAAAATCTTAAAAGCTATTACAGAAAAAAAAGACCTGTAAAGGAAAGCCCATGTTTGGACCCTTTATCAAAGATAAGGTGGTTGAGTGTGTTTTTTGTTGAATTGTATCTTCTAATCCATTCCATTGATCTTCAGGTCTGTTTTTATTACAGTACCATGCTGATTTTGTTATAGTAGCTTTGTAGTATAACTTCAAGTCAGGAGATCTGATGCCTCCTGCCTTGCCTTTCTTGCTTAGAATTGCCTTCGCTATTCTATGTCTTTTCTGATTCAAGATAAATTTTAGGCATGATTTCTGTAGATCTGTGAGGTATGCTAGTGATATTTTGATTGGAATTGCATTAAATCTGTATGACACTTTTGGGAGAATGGCCATTTTCATAGTTTGTTCTTCTTGTCCATGAACAAGGGAGGTGTTTCCATTTTCTGGTAACATCTTTGATTTCTTTTGTCAAGGTACTATAATTTTTCCTGAATAGATCTTTTACTTCTTTTGTTAGACTGATCCCTAAGTATTTCATTTTTTTGATGCTATTGTGAAGCATGCGGTTTTCCTTATTTCTATTTCTCTCTCAATAATTTTTCTGTTTATGTATAGGAATGCTATTGATTTTCAGCATTGATTTTTTATCAAGCTATCTTACTGAAGGTATTATTTATACCTAGGAGTCTTTCAATGAAGTTTTGGGGTCTTCTATGTAGAGTAGCATGTCATCTGAAAATAATGATAATTTAATTTATTTTCCTATCCTTACTCCTTTTATTTCTCCTGTCTAATTGCTCTGGCTAGTATTTCCAGCACTATGTTGAACAGAAGTAGTAATAAGGGACATCCTTGTCTTCTTCCTGATTTTATCATAAAGGCTGTCAGTTTTTGCCCATTTAATATGATGCTGTCTACTGGTTTGTCATAGATGGTTTTTATCATATTCCAATTTTCTGTAAGATTCTTATCATAAATAAGTGTTGGACCTTATCAAAAGCTTTTTCTGCATTTCTAGAATTGATTGTGTAATTTTTATTTTTGGCTTTATTGATATGTTGGATTACATTTATTGATTTGTGTATGTTGAACCATTCCTGAATTCCTGGGGTGAATCCCACTTGGTCATTGTGTATAATATTCTTGATGATTTGCTGCATTCTGTTTGCTAATATTTTATTGAGAATTTTTGCATTTATGTTCATTAGGGAGATTGACCTCTAGTTCACTTTTTTGGTTGGGTTTCTCTCAGGTTTTGGTACTAGAGTAATATTTGCTTCCAGGAATGAGTTAGGGAGAATTGCTTCTCTCTATATTTTATTGAAGATTTTGAGGAGTGTTGGCATTGTCTTTGAATTTCTTGTAGAATTCCAGAGTGAATCCATCTGGGCCTGGACTCTTCTTTGTTGGTAAAGATTTAATCACATTTTCAATTGCATTAATATAAATTGGGTTATTGAGCAGTTTTATATCTTCTTGACCCAGGTTTGTTAATTCATATGTTTATAGCAATCTGTCCATTTCTTCCATGTTATCAAGCCTATAAGAGTAGAGATTTTCAAAATAAGTATTGATGATCTTCTGTATTTCAACAGGGTCTGTGGTGATTTCATGCTTTTAATTCCTTATTACATGAATTTTAGTTTTTTCTTTGCTTTTTAAAATAAGATTGGCTAGAGGCTTATCAATTTTATTTATTCTTTCAAAGAACCAACTCTTTGATTCACTGATTCTTTGTATTGTTTTCTTAGTCTCTATTGCATTGATTTCTGCTCTAATTTTTATAACTTCCTCCCTTCTTTTGGCTTTGGGTTTGACTCATTCTTCTTTTTTCTAGATGGTTGAGGTGTAGCATCAGGTTGTTTATGTACTTTTGTTTGCATGTGGGTATTGTTTAGTTTCTTCTTTAATTTCTTCTGTGACTCACTGATTGCTCAGGAGTGCATTATTCAATTTCCATGTGTTTTTGGGGTTGTTGCAGTTTCTTTTGTTATTAATTTAGTTTCATAGTGCTATGATCCGATAACATGCATGGGATAATTTCAATTCCTTTGCATTTACTTAAGCATGTTCTGTGTTCTAGAATATGGTCTATTTTAGGGAATGTCCCATGTGCTGCTGAGAAGAATGTACATTCTGATGTTTTTGGGTGGAACACTGTATACATCCACCAAAGCCATTTGTTCATAAATATGATTGAGTTCTGTTATTTCTTTGTTGATTTTCTGTCTAGTTCATCTGTCCCTTTAGGTCAAAGGCATGTTAAGTTCTCCTGTTATAATTGTGTTATTGCTTATTTGATTTTTCATTCTTGTTAATATTTGTTTTGTATAGTTGGGTGCTCTGGAATTTGGTGCATAGATACTTAAGATTGTTGTCTCTTCCTTTTGAAGTTTTCCCCTAATTAGTATGTAGTGACCTTCTTTATCTCTTTTGATTATTCTTGGTTTGAAGTCTGCCTTGTCTGCAAACAGAATAGCTACCCCTGCTTTTTGGGGGCTTTCTGTTGCATGAAGTATTGTTTTTCATTCTTTAACTTTCAGTCTATGAATTTCTTTTTGGGTTAGATGGGTTTCTTGTATAAAGCATATGTTTGGTGATGTTTCTTGATCCATTCTGCCAGACTGTTTCTTTTAATTGGTGAAGTGAGGCCATTTATATTAATGGTTATAACTGATATGTATTGGTTTATTTTTGACATGTTATCTTTCTGCTGTTGATTCTTTTCCTTTCCAGTCTCTTTAATTGTTTGCCTTGCTCAGTGGTTTTTTTTCATATGTCTGTCTAGAATGCCTTTCAGTATTCTTTGCAGGTTTGGTTGGTGGTCATGAAGTTCTTCAGGTGCTCTTTGTCATGGAAGTATCTTCTTTCTCCGTCCATTTTGAAGGACAGTTTTGCAGGGTACATCAATCTGGGTTGGAAGTCATTTTCCTTTAGGATCTGAAATACTTCATTCCATGCTCTTCTTGACATCATTGTTCATGTTGGGAAGTCTGCTGTAATTCTGATAGGCTTTCCTTTATAGGTGATCTGTCTCTTCACTCTAGCAGCTTTTAATATTCTGTTCTAATGTTGGATTTCTGGGATGGTGATTATTATATGTCTGGGTGTAGTTTTATTTTGGTTGTGATTATTTGAAATTCTATATGCTTCACTGATCTGTATGTCAGTTTCCATTCTCGTGTTTGGGAAATTTTCAGCTATTACTTCTATAAATAGCCTCTTGATATCATTTGTGTTGTCACCTTTTCATTTATACCTATCAGTCTTATATTGTTCCTCATTTGCATCATCTTGTAGCTGTTGAATTGTTATTTCCTGATTCCTTTTATTTTTAAAAGATCTTTCCTTTCTTGTTCACTAGCTGCAATCTTGTCTTTGAGCTCTGAAAGTCTATCTTCACTTTCATTGAGGCTGTTTTGCCAACTTTTGATGGAATTTTTGATTTCCTGTATATCTCTTTGAATTTGCTTCATGCATTCTGTTTGTTTCTTATATTGTTCATTCAAGGTTTCCATCTCTTTGCATTGTTCCTCTAACTTTTTAACTATATCTTCTTTAGATGTTTTCTTTCATTGCACTTATCATTTCTTCTTTTACCTGGGAATTTATTTCTGATCTGAGTTCTTTTATAGCTTCCTGGATTTGTTTGTTTACTTAAGTTGCTATCATTTCAGCTGTTTCAGGTGTATGACTTACATTTTCCTCTATGTCCATGTCTCCTAGGTTGCTTTGGATGCGCTGGCAGTTTGAGATTGCATTTTGTTCTATTGTTTTATCATTTTCCTAGATTTCTGGGCTCTGAGCAATGTTCCAAGGCTTCTCCATGCACTGGAAATTACCTCATGCATTTTCAACTTATGTGGTGGCATATAGATATCCGTCTGCAGTCCTGGGGTCCCTGGGCATGGCCCAGTTAAGCCTGCAGGGACCTCTGGTGTGGCCTCTGATGATTTGAGAGGCAAGGCAAGGGCTTACTAGCTCAGATTGATGTCCCAAAGCTTCCTTGTGTGCTGAAATTCACCTGGCACTGGAGTTTGATTCTGAAGGGTTTCTCTTATCTGAAGTATAAATAATTGAAGGAGAAAAAGGAGAGGACAAAGAGCAGAAAGGTAGAACTTTTACAAATATGAGGAATCTAGATGTGAAGTGTGATGAGAAGTGAAAGAGAATGTAAAATAACAAGGGTAAGTTGTGCTATGTTTGTGTATCAACTTCCCAAGATGAATGCATTCATTTTATTCAATGTGTATCATAAACATATACAAAAAAATAAGAAATAAGATTTTTTTGAAAAAATATGCATGTAATATTTTTCAATAGGTTCTGCTATATAATTTATTTCTGGTGGAAATTATGTTTTTTGTTTGCTTTTGTTTATTTATGTAAATTTAATTTTTTGATAGTTGAGTCACTCACATTAGTAAAACACATGACATTATTTCTAGTAAGTTGATAAAACTATACATTAATTTTGCATGTATTAGAAAAATGAGTAATTATAATTCTTGAGATTTGCATACACTTTTAATTCTTTCATCCTTTTCAGGTTTCAGGAAGGTGAGTACAAGTGGTAATGAGTTTAAAATATTATTTTAATTTAATTACACATGAAGGATAGTAAGTAGATTTGTGTGGGCTTATAGTCTTGAGAATAATTTAAACTGAGTTTTAGCCATCATTGTTTATACAGACTTTCCAAAATCATATTGAAAGTCCTGGTTTAAATGGTGATTTCGTGAAAATAGATTATGTAACACATCTAATGCGTGACCATATTAATAACTATTTATAGTTAATGGATACTTTTATACAATATATGTAATATTTATAAATCTAAAAGAAAGATATTTCTCTACAGCACAATATGATTCAATCTATTATTTTAACTGTGCTCCAATTAAAATAAACATTGTTTTGTTCCTTTTGTGCCTTGAGGTGATCATATTTGTTTTCCTTTGAATCCTGAAACATCTAAGCTCCTGATAATCTTTACTCATCTTTTAAAGCCTTAGTTTTTGGAAATATTTCTTTTCCTCAAGAAACTAGGTAATTTGTCCCTGTTCCAAGTCTCTCTGAGTTTCAATTTTTTTTTAAAATAATTGCTTGTCTCTCTGAATCTTCCTAATTTCATGTATCGACTGGCTTTAACTAATATATCCCAGGAAAAATATGATATCTGATACTTAATTTTGACTAAGAATTTTTGTGTTGTTAGCTGTGAAATTCTTATTTACACTAAAAGAAATTGAAGTTCAGGATGAAAAAGGAGCCTGCGAAGCATCATAACCAGTAAGTAGCAGGTGAGGTCATCTTCATTTCCAAGCCTGTGTTGCCTTCAACTATGGGGTGTGCAATTAGTTTATGAACATAGAGACAATCTCTGAGATAATTTATGGAAAGATATATTTAGAAGAATATTGGAATTGATGCATTCATAGTCTAATATCCAGAGCTAGGTTTACTCTTATTTGGTTAGAGTGGAAAGGATATGAGAGTTCATGATTTGATTTCATGCTTGACTGACTGCTAACCACATATGAAGAATGTTTAAGAAATATTTTAGTGTATTCATTTATGTGCAATAATGATGTAGAGATTGAATGAGACAGAGAATGATATACATATTAAAATATTGTTTCTACGTATTAAAATATATTCTGCCAACCTTGAGATTTGTGAGTACTGTGCTTATGGCATTGTTGAAATCCTCAAGTGGTTTATGCATTTTACATCTAGAAATGGGCTTTACATATATCCCAGTTTTGCCATTTACAATGGTAATTTCTTGAATGTGTTACTACAGTAATGAATATATATGCAATTATTTTTCAGTCTCAATTAATTTTGCTGTTTCCCTTTTCTTTTAAGCAGGTCTCAAGGAGTTGTGATTTAAGTTTGTATTTACATTATCAGAGTGGTCAAAAATCTTTGCATAAAGAAAAACTTTATTATGTGCCTCCATATGACTGCCTTACTAAAACTGATTTTATTCATCACAGGGAAATAACGATGTTTTTTCTTAGTAACTTAAAACAATGGATTAATAAACTGAATCGTGTTAAGATATTTTGACTCCTTTTCTTTAGAAACTAGTGAAGATACTAGACATTCCAACATTCTGTAGTTTGTTAGGTCAAATTATAGAGTTCGGTAGTCTCTAATGTGCTGTTTAAAATGATTAGCATTGTTATTTTATTATGTTGTTAAAAGTAAATTAACTCTGGGAACACATAAAATCACAAATCATCTAGCAACAAATCAAAACCAAAACCTGACTCTGGCTCTCAGGGTTTCTTGACAAATTCGTGACAAGATGATATTACTTCACTGAGCCCGGACACATTTGTCCAGGCCTGTGTTCTACATGCTTGGCTCTGCTAGATGCTCTCTTCTTACAGAAGTACTGAAAAACATTCTTGGCACTTAACCAGAAATTCACAATTCAAAAGTGTATTGCCAAGTTAAGATTTAATATTGCTCTAAAATATCAAGGACCCTGAGAAACAATTTTTCAGAAATTCAGTTAAGTTCCCATCATATTCTAACCAATTGCTTTCATATACATATATGACCTATCATATCTTAACAGTCTCTTAAAGATTTGCCAATGATTAACTCATGCTTTTCTTTTCTTTTCTTTTCTTTTCTTTTCTTTTCTTTTCTTTTCTTTTCTTTTTAACCAGGGATTGAACTTACTGCCTCATGCTTGCCAGACAGGCACTTGTGACACTGAGCTACAACCCCAGCCCTGATGAGCTATTCTTTAGCAAAATATGAATTGATAAACTATGCATGAAAGAAAAACATCAAAATATTGAAATTTTCTTTTATTTTATTTTATGTGCCTGAGGTCAAATTCTAAAATATAGTGGGTGAAGCTTGAAGATTCATCTTTTATGATGTCAAGGAAACTATTAAAAACAAGGAATTTTAAAAGGTTAGATTCCTTATAGCTCAAATTGCTTTGTTTGTTTTCCTTTTCTTCCTCTTTTTCTTTTTTCCTTCTACAACATATCTAATACCAGACATACCAAATTCTCCAGGTAAAATGATTTTCTTAAGATGCAGAATTAGTTCTTTGTACTTTTTTATTTTTATTTTTCTCAATAATTCTCAACTTGGTTTCATGACAATGGTGTAGATATTTTATGTAGCAATCTTCTTTTTCTATTCTCTTTGTATGTGTGTTTATAATTTATATTTTTAAAAGATATGTTCATTTTTATTTTATAAATTAAAGGTACATATGACATTGTCATATTTTAGACATTATATAGAAAATATTCTACTGTACTGCATTTGACATCTTTCTAGATAAAAATAATATACATCTTTAATTAGTATTGTGACTGTATGGTAAAGCAATTACTAAAAAATATTTGGGGAAGAAATGATTGTATAGTCCAAATCTGTAGTCTTGATGTGAAAAATGGCATAAAACACTCAAGGTTACTGAGATAGTTCTTTGAAGTTCTAGAGTTATTGTCCCATCTTTTTATCTTCAAATAGAATCTAGATAACACTAATTTAGACAAAATCATTAAATAAACTGTAGCTTTAGTGAAACATTTTCCTTTTAACTAAGTAGGTACTCTTGGCCTTTTTTTTTGTTTTTCTACTTTAAAAAATTATGTGATGCATACTTTAGGTAGGTTGACTTAATCCTTTCACAACACATGATGCTATGTAGCATAAATATATAGAATTTTTATGTGCTAACTCTGCTTAATAAAGCTAGGGAAAATGTGCCCCTCATAATTCTTTGTGAGAATCATCTAATTCAAACACATGGTTTTGAATTTTAAAAATGTTTCTTAGAGCACACAAAATAAAATAATATAGAAAGATAAAGTTATCTGACTTCCACCAAAGCGTTCAACTACCAATACTTCTGATCTTAAATATTCTGATCTTTGTTCATTTACCAGTGCCTGTTTCCTAAGCACCTTGGTGTGTGAGATGAATGCAAATTTCAATAAGGCTAACAACCACTCTATTCTCATTTACAGTCTGGAGATGATTTGATATCTAGTCCTATTAGGCTATCTCTTGAATAGCATGTCTGAATGATACAGACTGTCAATCTTCCCAGCAGAGCTGGCTGGAGGGTATGATGTGCTGATCTCAAAGAAGCAAAAGTCTGTTTTAATCACTGAAAGAAGGAGACCCGCAACTGCCTTTATTGTAATCTTACCCTTGCACCTGGCAAACCCAGATATTACAGAGAATTATTGTTCAGCAGAGGAAGAAACTGTTACATGGTTTTGTCTGTTTATGTTTCTCCTGAGAAATCCAATAAAGTCAAAGGCTATGATTCATGAGGATTTGTTAATTTGCCAAATGGATTCTAAAAGCAGTACTATTTTTAAAAAGAATTTTAGCTTTGTTGAAAAACTGAAGACTATATATTTTCAACAACTGATCTTGCTTGAACCACTGTATTCTTGAAGCCAGTAGTTAGTTTTTCAGCTTTTATTTCTCGTCCAATTCTACATGGCATACAAAAACACCATACTGTCAATAGGTCTTTATTGAGCATCTCGAGAATTGGATAGCTATGCTCTTTCATTACAGAGTTAACTGCTAAGTGACCTTGCATAAGTCATATTTACTCTCTGGTATTCCATTTTCTCATTCATAAAGGTGAATAGACTAATAAACTCATTTTGCCTGGGTAGGTTTTAATTATGACTGAGAAAGAATTACACAAGTGTATTATTAACAGTAAAAATCCATAGTAAACTCATGGGAATAGTAATTCGGCACTCTGAAGTGAGGTAAGATAATTTATGTGTTAAATGTGTTCCCAAAATCATTCTAATGCAGCAATCTATAGACTGATGTTTAGAAAGGAATCAGTAGAATGCTGTGCCTATGAATCTTTTAGTAACTGAAATGAAACTTTTCCTTAGCTACATTATTGGCTGTATGTTAGAAACATCCAGGATTGAAAGTTTGCTAATGCCTAAGAATCACTCCTAGACATTATGCCATAACTGACTCAAGTTATAGCAGGAGCGCAAGTCCCCATAAACACTTCCACCATAGCCAAGGGCAATTCCCACTGCTTCAACAGACTTTCCTGGATGTTCACTCCCATTTATTGGTGGGGTACATTACACACTCTATGTCTGTCATGTAGATATTCCCTGCAATTCACATAGAAAGAAACCAGATATTTGTAGTTCTAGTAACTCACTCTAATAACAAACAAATATGTGTGAGTGTGTGTGTGTGTGTGTGTGTAAGAGAGAGACAGAGAGGTTTGTGGCTATGTTTATTTCTCCCTGTGATCCTTCCAGCTCACCATACACACTTTCATCTTACTGACATCTGAATTAAGTAAACTAATCAAATATGGTAAGGTTCCCAGTTTTACCTATTCTTAGAAAGCTGAAAAGAGCAGTTTTATGGGAACTAAATCTCATATACTCACTCCATAGATGGACTCAATATCATGAGCTGTCTCGAGCCAAATTCAGTTAACATAATATCATTAGAAGTAAATTTTATCACATTTATTTAGGGTCCTCCTCCCATCACAAGGGGACAAATTTACTATTAGTACAACTTTGTTGAGTTTGGAACCAATTTTTGAATATCAAACCAATTAAGAAATTTCCATAATTCTTTGGAATAAATCACACTGACTCTTTTAGAAAGCATCCTAGTCAGATGTTTTAATTAACTCCAACTGTAAGGCAATAAAGCATTTGTAAAAATGCCAAGAATTAAGTTCTCAAAGAGTGTTAATTTTCTTTGTCTTTTTGTTCCAAGGAGTTATACTGTGATCCAGTGGTGACTTTTTAATATTTCTGAACTATTTCTTTAGTGTACTTTTCAGGAATTTAATTTACCTGCTTCATTTCCTGTCTTGTGTCAGGCAGTGGGGTTTAGACTTTTACCTCTGCATAAAGGGAAGACTCTAAGCCCTAAATTGTTACCACATCTCAGCAAGCTATTACTCACCAATCTTCAACAGGTATCTTTTACTGTATTTTATTTTGAATTCTGAAATTTGTTTCTGTTAGACTTTGTAAACATTTGCTTCAATATTTATTTCCTGGTTCACTGTGTCTAATGGTTTGTTCCAGTGTACTAAATTTCTTTTTGCAAACTACTGGTCACTCTTCCTTCACACTAAACTCTGTTACTCTCTGAATACCTTTTTTAGAGGCTAATCTCATCCAGTTTTCAATTACTCTAACTCTATATAGGTGTTAAAAGGAATAACTGAAATTTTCAATCAAACTTATTTATAGAAACCTAGATGATATGCGCACCTGTGACCCACAGCAGATGGTTTCCAAATTTTGTAAGTTGGTTCACCACGAATACTTCCTACACAAGTTTACACAAACCATCTTTAAAATAAGTTTATACAAACTCTGTCAATCCAGGGATCAACTATATCTTTTCTGATTTCACTTGTAACGTCATGACTCCCATCTTATTGAAATGTTTTTTCATCTATATTTCAATGTATTTTCATTAGTCATAGATCGACTTTGCTGTTATTCTGGCTGATGGTCTTTTTTCTTCATGGAAGAGATTTGTTGCCCAGGGGATAAATGTACATTGCCGATTCCTAATCTGCAATGTATCTTAATTTGCACTCAAAGAATTTGAGATTTATTTGCAGCATAAATCTGCAAAATGAATCCATTCGTTGGCTACACAGAGTATCAGTAAATTAAAATTACTTGAGCTTACCTCCATATACACATGTTAGTGTGAATTAACCTTTAAAATACAGATAATGTTGTTAATGATGTCTTTGAAGTTAGGCTCTTTTTTTGCTGTTAAGCAGGAAATAGAAAAGAAAAAATCTTATTAAAATATTTTTATTCAGAATAGCTGCAACCTAAAGATAAAATATTTATATATGTCTATTAAACTAAGAAAAAGAAATGATCAATAAAGTATTTTTCTTAATTGTAAGTAATTTACACATAACATTATGCATTATATTCATTGACTAATGAAATCCAGGAAAGATTTAATCTCCATCTGATGAGTTTTGAATATTATGACATAGCTTTCAATAGTATTTTGCCAAAATGACACACATTCTGAAGGAAAAACAAAACAAACAATATCATTAGTTTGACACTTACAAATTTGAACACAATATCATTAGTTTGACACTTACAAATTTGAACACAATGATGAACTTGATACTTTTGATTCAGCCATTCAACTAAGTAAAAACAGTAATTCTTTGGGTTTATATGAAATGTAACATACCTTACAAAGTACAAAATCAAACAAAAGGAGTTATTTTTTCTAGTAATCTTTGCTTCCAGGAAAGAAAATCTTAGCAACAACTGTCAGAGAGTGCCCTTCTTTCATTATAGCATTCTAGAATCTTCTTTAAAGCATAAGAAAATCAAAACTAGAAGCATGTTGTTCAATAATAAACTATGTTTTATATATTGTTATCAATAAAATAATTTACAAAATTATGAACTAGCTAGAATTTTGAAGTATTGCTGATATTGACTATTAGAAAACTTATGATACGATCTTTTGTGTTCTAAAGGTCTTAATGAGGAAGTGTGAAGCTTTGACGAGAAGAGCTACAAAACTTGCTTATCATGATTGGCTAAGCTTAAGCCTACTTTCATTCTGTTGATGATTGCATTTTGTGAATCAAGATGTTTTGTGACACTTAGAAGAACGTCTTTTTAAATCTTAAATTTTATGCTCTTATGAAAGTATATACCAAATATTCTTATTTTTCCATTAACATTGAGAAAGTATATGTGTATTGTATTTTCCCTCTATGGTATTTATATTTCTGACTTTTTAAAAGTAGAAATTATATGTTTTGTTTCATCTATTAAATGGGAATACCAAAAAGTCAATGTGAGAATACGATGGTTGAATTAAAAATTGTCAATGTTAACATTAAACATTCATACATTGTAATTTGTACAATTGCATGTGTTTTATATACAAATACCTTTTGGGTCACAGATATATGTTGAGATATACTTAGATTTTCATTCTATATATGCTAAATTTGACAATGAAAATCATAAAACAGATATTTGTATTGATGTGCACTATTCCTTTGTTTGTGATTTTTTTTTTGGCAGTACTGAGGATCAAACCTAGATCTTCATACAGGTGAAGAAAATGCTCTACTACTGAACTAAAATCCCTTTGCCCCTGTAAAACCTTTAGAAGATACACAAAAATTAATTCAAGTTATTGATTTTTATATAATTAAGATAATTCCAAGCTTTGTTTTATTAAGATTTTTAACATAAATTTATATATCCTTACACTTTTAAAAGTAAAAGTGAATGTGATCTGATGGTATGCATCTGTCAACCCAGCACTCTGAAAAGTCAAAGCAAAAGGATTGCAAGTTAGAGCACAGCCTAGACAACTTAGCAACTCTGGGGTGCCCTATCTCAAAATAAAAAATAAAATATGTTGGAGGTATAGCTCAGTGTGAAGACCCTAAGTTCAATCTCTGGTACCACAAACAATAATAGTGATGATGATGATGATGATAAATGAGGACAAATGAGGACAGATAAAAATGTTGGTATACATCCTATGTGTTATTTAATCTGTATCATTTTTGAAAAAAATAAAATGTGTTTATGCAGGTGTGTGTTTGTGATATGAAACTTATCATGTGGATAGAGAATCCTAAACTAAAAGTTTTGGCTTTAGCTATTAACTCAGTTCTACTGCTGACTTGTTGCTTATCTTTGTCAGACGAATCACCTTTTTAAACTCTGTTTTGCTTTTTGCTTAAATTATCTCTATTATTATAGTGTTTATGCTAGCATTTTACTTTTATTTATTTTACTCATTAATTTTTTAGTACTTTGTTTTTAAAGTGTACTTACACAATCTCAGGTCATTAGAGTATTTTGGGGAATGTTTAAATATTTATAAAGAAATAAAAGTTTACATTTTTATCAAAAAAATACACCATATGTGAAATAATAAATGTTTCTCTTTTTTTCTTCATTTGGTGCTTATTCACAAGATCAGCTAGTTTATTACTTGTTAGATTAATCCTATTCTGTCCAGTTCAGTTTCATCAAATCTAATCCATTTTAACCAAAACATGGACTCAAACAAAATGTTCGGACAATTGGCAAATCTGAGCAGTTACTCCAAGAATGGAGCTTAACAATAAAAATAGAGAAATATTTAACCATCAATAACGCAAGAGTATGCCTGGCCACATAGCTAGCATACAGTGAAGAAAAAGCAGGAAATGAAAAGACTAATGCACACGCAGAAGAGCGGAAGATCAGCAGCTAGAGCTATGGTGGGTTTTGTAGAGTCAAGAAGTGAGTCGTACACAGAATTCATAATGATAATGCCCTTAAGTCAGAGGACAAGCCTAGGTTAGTGGTAAGTGTATTCCTGAGAAGATTTTATCTTACAGCACCCTTCACAAAGCATCGTCTTATACAAGTCTGGTTTCATAAAATACTTTCTATTTCTTTTATCAAAAATAAGCTTTATACAATATTCCTCTTTTTCAAATTTCTAGAAATGTCTGTAACCATTATTATTGTATTAAGTGAAGAAATATTGTCACACATTTAAATTTCCATCTTAAGTCCAATATGTGACACTATCATCTTTGTCTTTTTCACATTAAAGCCATTCTAAAACTAAATTATAAATTAGATTAGAAGTAATGAGACTAAAATTAGTAATAGCTAATATGAATTGTCTGTATAACAAAATGTTAAAAGTAACAATGATAACAGTGACAGACATCTGTGAAGTGCTTTATCAAATACTAGTCAATGAATTCATTGCCTGTCGCACTAAGGTAAACAATTCACACACCAGGCAGTTGGAGCCATGTTTTTCTGACAAAACCTCATGAAACCAAATTTTGAAGCATACTCTGATGGTTGCCACATACACTGCCTTAAAAGTGCCTTCTAGGGAGAAGATTTCAAGACCAGTTTGTATTTGGGGAGGCTTCACAGGAGGGGTTTCGTCTCAAGCACTTACATTTATCAGTTCAAAATTCACTGACCCACTAAATAATATCAACCATCTAAAAAGATTTGAATTATGGTTGTGTTGACTCTTACATATGCAAAAGGTAATGCTGAGGAAGTTGAAGTATTTTTACAAGACACTCAAATATTCCTCTAGACACCTAAATATAAATTTGAAATTTGAACCCTGTTAAAAAGCCTCACACTATGGTCCTTGCTGTAAAGCTCTTAATTTAAGAACAATTTTAGTAGAGACAACATTTGAATCTTGACAAATATTCAGGAAACAAAAACGAATCAAATGTTTTATAACAGGTTCCATTTGATTTGACTGATCATTTTGCTTATGGAAATGTAATTGAAACTTTCTCTCTTCCTTGCCTTTTGTTATAGCTAAAAGATGATAAGTAAAACTACAAAGGTACAAATATATAGATGTAACACATATCTACATACCTATAACATATGAAATATATTTGTGTCTGGGAGAGCTCCATGAAATTAGTTTGTTGATGTACTATCCCTACTCTGAGTTGACTGTTCAAGAGTAAGAATAGTTCCAACCATAACAGATTATAAAAGGATTTTCTGTACCTCATGACGTGTCATGACTTCTATCAGATTGACCTTCTCTGTAATCTTTAGAGTTTTCTCAGTTTGTACAAAGAGTGACTTCATTTCTGTAACAAACATGTCTTCTAAGGCAAGTTCATTATCTTAAATTCTCTCTCTCTCTTTTCCTTTCTTCTGTTTTTTTTTATTCACTCATTCATTCTCTCTTCTCTCTTTCTTGGACAAAAATTGTGAGGGATTCAACTAGAGGGAGAGAATCAGAAATAGAGAAAAGGCAAAATGCTTTAGAGAGAAACAGATACTGAAACATCTGACTGAAAATTGGCAGGAGAAAAGTTCTTCTGGCTAAGGACAGCACGCAGTTCTATAAAAAAAAAATTATTCTTTTGTGATAGGATTTTGGTGGTGTCTCACTGCTCTGCCTACTTGAGTTTGACATGTAGCTGTGATGTTTCCCACTGCAGGATAAAGTTTCTGATGTTCTTGAAATAGTGTTGTGTTGTTACACTTCCAAAATGATTCTTTTCATCAAATCCATTTATGTAGTTTCCATGAATACTGCACAGTTAACATCAAAAGAAAAAGAAAACACACAGCATTTTAAAATTTAAAAGAGAAGACCCTAGTAAATTTCATAGCTCAGTTCATTGCTGTGAGCATGATAGGCAGAGAAAGTCTGTGTGTATTTTCTTTCGGTATTCTGGATTTCACAGACATTTTCTCAGGATCATAGTTAACAAACTTGAGCTTAATAAGCCAAGGAAAACTGATGAATGACTCCAGTCCTTTCCATTTCTCTTATTGGGAGAAAGAAAACTATAGTGAGTCGTGTCTACCTGCGCATATTACATTTCTGACAGTAGGGTGCCTATGCATTCAATCCATAGCACCAAACCTTTCTTGTGAGAATACTACTACCTTCAAAATTTTTGCACCTTATTTTCAAAAACTTACATGGTGACTTAGGAATCCTCTTGTTACAATGGAACATCTGTCTCCTATGCTGAGAGTGCACAATCTATACCACTAACTCAACCTGTAACATGTACATCACACATGTGGTCCAAATAAGTTTTTCACCTTTGAGATGAGAAAACTGCATGAGAACTCCACGGAACAATCTGGAGCCTGCTAACTGCAGGGCTTGTTTTTGCTTTATTTATTAACCTCTCCTTTGCAATTGGTTTCTTAGACACCAGTATTTTAAACTTAGAAATATGCACTGTTGGGAGGTAGGTGGTTGTACAGGCACCGTTTGTAGTATTTGAATTTATTTTAAATGATTTGTGTTCCCTTTCACATAGATATCATTCATTTTGAAAATAACTCTGAATACTGCATTTGCTCCTATTAATGCTAAACCTCTGTAAAATGCATTGTCATTCAGCTGAAAGCAGCTGTTTGGCAGTGTCCATCTCTTTCATACTCCACTGCAATTTCTGAGTAATTCAAAATCACAGCACTTATCTATTCATTCAGATTTTACCTGTTACAAATCAGTCTTGACAGAGGAATAATATTCTTTTGCATAAATCTCTCTTCTGTTATATCTGTTTGCAACTCACACTCTTAACTATGAACCTTGCATTTTTTCAGTGTGTGCTTTTCCATCAACAGTAAGATTATATGTCATCTGGGACAATAACATTACATTATTTCAGGTTTTTCTATTTCGTTCAATGGAATTAACCAAAGTTTCCTACTAAGAAAAAGAAATATCTATCCACCTGACTCTGATGGTTTATTCAAACAAAATGTTTGATAATATGTTGTTGATATTTTTAAATGTTGTAATCTATGTCTATATAACATACAGTTCAGTACTTTGACATTTCAAATTTACAAAGATCCTTCTAAATATATCTATATTCTGGTTGCAATTTTTGGGGATATTTACATGTATTACTTTATTTGTTCATCCCTATAACACTTGAGTTAGCAGACAGCACAAACAGTATTAAAAATCTTTGTTCACAGATGTGAAAACTGACACAAGAAGGTTTTAAGTGACAAAATAACACAGTATACGAGAAGACAAAAGTAGATTGTATGTGTGTGTGTGTGTGTCTGTGTGTATGTTTGCCCACGCACCCATGTGGAATGGGAGATTAAACCCAGGGTTTTACAGAAGTTAGGCAAGTGCTCTACGAATAAGCTATGCCACCAGCCTTCAAACATGATTTTTTTTTATTATACTCTCCAAATGTCAGGTTTACTGACAGCACAGGAAAGTTCCTTTATAACTATTAGAAAGGCAGAGTTAGCAGTGGGGAAAAGTCTGGACAATAAAATGGAATTGAGAGCTGTAAATAAGCATGAAGGAATATTTACAATTTTAACAGTGAATTAATGACAATATGATTTAAAGTTCATTTTAAAGAATAAAATGTTATCATTTTTGCTTTACCTCTGAATTTTTTTTAGCTCTTAGTGATTCATTTCCTACTATATGGTCAGGTTCAGATTACTTGTTGGTGAAAAATACACACTAAGATCCTACTATAACAGAGCTTGTGTTCTAGAAGAAGCACACAAGTAAATTCTTGGATATTTCCATGATGCTATAGGCAGAAGAGAAGAAAGGAAGCAAGAAAAGGTAACAGAGTTGAGTCTGGTAGGACACAAGTCTTGCTGAAAGGTGGCATAATAAAGAGAATTCAAGAAGGATGAAATGTGAGCTAAAAGATTTCAAGGTGTGTTTGAATATCATATACTGGCCTTTCCCAAATTGGTCAAAATAAAATAAAAAGGGAGAGTGATTACTTTTTAAAAAGTGGTTGTCAGAGTTGAAGCTCTTTTAACCAGAGTTTATAATCTTGCTTTGTCATAATTTGCATTAAGTGGCGATTTTGCATCTAAAAATTGAGTTACATGTATCAAAATTAGACTAATTTGTTCCAGGTAGAAGGTACATATTCACCAGTTAATCCTCAAAAGTCTACTTGTAGAAAGTGTTACTGTATATATGAAACAACTGTGGCTTAATGAAATTAAGTGACTGCCATGATCATATGACTGGGATGCTAGATAGCTTGGATTTGGGGACAGCTGTCTAGCCATAAAAATGCTGTCATCTCTACAGGAGTGGGGACAGCCAGACCCAAGCCTCTTTCCATGAGTCAGAACCATTTGTGGACTGTGGAGGGAGAGAACCAGGCCTCACAAGGAGGTGATCCCCAACGGGAAACCAGTGCCATGTACGGGCCGCTTTCAGAATGGGGACAGCCACACTCAAGCCTCTCTCTGTGAGTCAGCGCCATTCACGGACTATGGAGGGGGAGAATAAGCCCTCACCAGTAAGCGAGCCCTGCCTGGAAACCATATCATTTTCGGTTTTTTCTCGAGTTGGGTTTTATTCTCTTTTCTTTTGTTAAATCTGATGGCAGGAGCAGCTATTTAAAAGATAACAAACATATTATGGTAGCCATCCTGGACTTACTATTGGCTTGTTTTGAAGTCCTTTATTGCATTCATTGCTTTGTTTTTATTGTTTCTATTCTATTCTGTTCTGTTCAGTTTTTACTATGTCCAAAGGTATCTTCAGCTGCTTTGAAGGCAACAAAAGGCATTATGGTAACTATTGTTGATTTTGTAAGGTTTTGAAGTCCCGTATCATTTATACTGATTTATTTTGATTGGTTTTAATCTACTTTATTTTAAAGAGGTTTTATCCTCTTTAAAATAAAAAAAAAAAGTTCTGGCATCTAGGCAGAGTTTTCCAGGAATAATTGTGTGTAAGCTCTAAATCAATATATTAGCTGAGTCTTAAGTACCAAAACAAATTTAAAAGGCTTAAAATTTTACTATTTACAGAAAAACTTGAATCCTGGTTACAGTCACTTTCCCATAATTGTGACAAAATACCCAGGCTCTACCACTGACAGGAGGAAAAGTTTATATTAGCTCACAGTTTTCAGAGGAATGAGTTCACGGCTTGTTGATTGAGGCACAAACTGCATAGCGCTAAGGAATGTTGGAAGAAGGGTACTTGACGCGCGGTGGCCAAGAAGCACAGAGAAAAGCACAAAGCCAGTGACAAGGTCACATCACCAGTGACCCATCTCCAACCAAATTTTCCTTTCTAATAGCACATGCAGCTACTGAACTCATAAATGGGTGAATCTGATGAGTATAGTACCTTCAAGGTCCAATAACATTCAAAACATGTGATGTTTTGGGGTGACATTTCAGATCTAAATCACATACCCACAAAACTCCTTTCTATTTCATTGCACTAAATGCATGTAGTCTATCTCTAAAAGTTGCCAAAATCTTAACAGTTCCAGCATCACTTAAAAACCTAAATACAAAGTCTCCTCTGAGATGGAAGTAAAACTCTTATCTGTGATCTACTATAAAGTTGGAAAAGAATTTAAGCGCTGTCAACCCAAAATAGTACAGTATAAACATTCCATATCCAAAAGGAAGAAATAGGGAAAGAGAAAGGAATGGACCAAAACAAGACTGAAACCCTCCATGGCAAATATTAAATCATGTTAACTCCATGTCCAACACCAGGGTATGGTGTGGTGGGAGGAGATTTCAAGGGCTGTGTATACTCACCCACACATCATTGCTAATTGCACCCCTCATGGCTTCTCTCTTGACCTGACTCCTCTCCCATTTTGTGAATTTTCTCAATGTATGTTTCACATTCCTGGCATCACCAAGTTCCTTGGGTCTCCACTGACCTTCACTCTCACAGCTTTACACACTGCATTTTCAGGGCGGTATTGTCTGGTCTCTCAGGTTTTCTTTTTAACTCTAGGGGGAAGCTTTCATGATCCTGCACTCTTGTACTCTGCATGTGTGAAAAATTAGCACCATGTTGATGACATAAAGCTTGAGCAATAGCCAAGCCCCCTGGAACCATGGCTGCAAAGGCCACTAAAAGTTCCATGGCTGATCATCATGAATTCAGTCAAGGCAAACTAACTTCCTAGGAGACCCTTTTCAAGTAAAAGGGCCCAGGAGATCTCTCCTCAAAGAACTTTTACATTGTTGAGCCTGAAATTGGTGGGATCTTGATGATTCCTCAGATACCATCTTTCCCATTGCCCTCGTGCAATTATTTGGCTTCTTTTGTATACTAATCTTTTCAGCAACCAAACTGTCATGGCAACAATTTTGAAAGTTCGTTATTTCTGTCAGAGCTATAGGTTTTGTATATCATTCAACTTTGCTTTCAACTTCTATATGTCACTGTAGATCTGGCTTAAAGAAATCATCAGACTCATGGCAGAGCTGGAATGTTGGGCTGCTTTGATATTGCTTGCACCAGATCAATTACTTTACCATTTTAAAATACAGAGTCATGCAGAGTCTTTGAACATGGGCAAAATGTAGAAAAGCTTTTTGTGTTTTTTTTTTTTTGCCATAGTGTAACACAAGTAGCATCTAGCATAATTGCCAATAAAGTCATCATTGCCAACTGAAGTCTCATAAACATATCCTTGATTGTCTGTATTTCTATTATCAATTTTATATTCTGTGTACCAATCAGAATCTCTCATTAAACTTGGATTAGAGTAGTCTAAATTTTCTCTAACTAACATCTGCAAAACTTTGCAAATTCCTGCCACAAATTAGTTCCAAAGTCTTGTAAACCACATGATCAGGTAGTATTGTAATTTGGGTTTAAATTTCCCCCGAAGCCTCATGCAGCCAAGGAGGCAGCTAGATCTAGTGTATGTGATTTGTTCATTGTCCAGTGCTGGGTTTGGTGATGTGAGTGCTACACATGCACAAGGGCTCGTAGCCGACATACAATATAAGGGGGGGAAGGCATGCTTTTCCCTTTTGCCTTTTTCACTTGCAGCCACTATACATGGTTGCCCATTAACCTATCTTGGATCCAGCTGAGTATAAACTAAAACTTCCAAAAGTTATAAGATAAATAAACCTTTCCTTCCTTCATTTTGGGCATCAAGTATTTTGTCTCAGCAGCAAAAACAAAATAACTGAGACAGGTAGAATCATATTGATGATCCCACTTCTCTGGTACTAATTTTCTGTATTAGGCTCTTTCCTGTTACTGGTACATAGTACCTGATACCTGCAAGTTAAAGAAGAGGTTTATTTTGACTCACAGTTTTCAGAGGACTTAGTCCATGGGGAGTTCCCTCAAGTCATAAAATAATATGGCAGCAAAGCATGGCAGAGGAAGAGTACACAAACTATGACAGCAAGACAGTACAGAAAGAAGGTGAAAACCTCCCTTTGAGTACATGACTCAAGTGATCCACCTCCAAGCAGACCCCCATCTTCTAACAGCACATTCAGCCCCTGAGCTCTCAATAAACAAATCCACCGTTGAGTATAGTGTTCTCAGGATCCAGTCACCTTCCAAAGACTTAAGACTTATGAGGCACATTTTGGATCTAAACCATAAAAATCATTTTGTCGGTGGTAGACCAGAAAGCAGGCATTTGCAAGAATCAGAAACAAACAAACAAACAAAAAACATTCCTAAGAAGCTGCCTTTATTGGTGGATAAATTATGCATTTCAGTGTCTCTAATGTTTGAAAGAAGTTCATTTCCTTTTGTTATATTTGTCCTGATTCATTGCTTGTGGAAAAAAGCCATCAAACACATAAGAAAGAAATGAAAACTACTGAAGGTCTTATTCCATCATGTACATATACCAATCCCCTACAGTGAATGTAATCATTATGTACTGCAAACATGCACTAATAAAAGGTTTTTTTTTAAAGAAACTTCACCATAAATAAAAGAAATTAAGAAAGAAAGCCAGGCCTGATGGCAAACACCTATATCGCTGACATTCTGAATGGCAGAGGCAAGAGAATGGCAAGTTAAAGCGTAGTGTGAGCAATTTAAAGACTTAGCAAATCTCGGTGTCAAAATTTTAGAGAAATGTAATGGAGATAGCTAACTGTAAAGACCTTGATGTCCAACCCCAGTAAACACCCTCCTCCTCACAAAAAAAAAGGAAGAAAAATAACTTGTGCTTTACACAGGATACCACTTGTGCAAACATACACGTAAATAATGTTTTGCAAAAATGTGTTCACTGTATATACTTCACGTTATGAACATTGATGCTGCAATTCTAACCAGATACTGATTTTATTACTGATATATATAGCATTATATTACTTTGGATGAATCTTGTAATGTTTAAATTATCAATGCTTACTACTACACATAGCTTACATATATCTAGTTGTTTTATAATGATTACCACAATCATTTTTCATTACAATAAATTTCACAGATCAAGTTATATTTTTCCAAAGATACCATTGTAACCCATTCTTCTTTATGACTACTTTCTATGGAATAAGAGAAACATATTTCCTCTTACTTTGACCTTAGAAACATGAATTTACATTTTTACCTGGATAATGGACATATTTATTAGCAGTAGTAGTGGTCTTTCTTGTACAAAGATAAATTGCGACATATAAAATATTTCTTTATAGGACCAGGGGTTTTAGCTCAGCAGCATAAGTACCTATTTGGCAAATGTGAGGTTGTCAGTTCGATTCCTGGCACAAAAAAAAAAAATTTCTATATAATTTTTAAAAGTCAAATTTCAAATTTATAGCAAACGTAGCTGCAAAGAAAATGGACATTGTGTTTTTAAAGCTTAGCAAATATTATAAGTTGTTTATCTCATCTCTTTTTTTTCCCCATGGGCCCAATCACCTTTTACTCCAAGTCCCCTTCAAATTCTGTTTTAAGTGCTCTTGACTTTTTCTTCTCCATCACCTTCAGTGTTTATTCATTTCATTACCTTCAGTAAGTCTCAGTCTCTTCCAAAGTGACTCAGTCCAAAGATCATGAATATGTCTCATTTTTCCTCCATGCACAGCCAAAGCTCAGGAAATAAGATAATAAAGACAAGATTTCTCATAGTGACTAAGGAGCTTAAAAGACTGAGAAATTAACAGGTTAGAATTAACAGGTTTCTCTTAAATATAACAAGAAAAGTTCATTTACCATGATAAGATGCCACAAAACAGGGGAATGTTAGATATTTTCTGATAACAAAGAAATCTGATAGAGAGGTTTAGATAGATAGGGAGAATAGTATAGTATCGTATCGTATCGTATCGTATCGTATAGTATCGTATAGTAGTTGCAGACTACTATGAAAGCACTGAAATAAATCCAAACAATCAATGAGATCCACTTTATGGTTGGAGAACCACCTTTCTTTAGATGTAGAACAAAGACCTATTGGAGATCCAAACACGTGTAACTCATAAAAGAATTAAGTTCTTACTAGTAAAAGAAATGAAAGCAGTAAATATAAAACAGAGTAAAGCACTGAAAAGCTATTCATGTGTCTTCTAATCTTCTTTCTTCTGTTGACTAAATCTTCCTAAGAAATATTTTTTATGTGTAAGCTACTCAAAAATCAATGATAAAGCCTATAACAATTTGTATTTAAATCAGAAAATTGTGGAACTCAATTCCTGTTTGAGTATGCCATAAATGTATAATTCATTGAACTATATCCCTGAAACTGTGGATGGTGGATTGACCTCTGGTGGTCAACTTGTAATACCCCGCTGAACTGAATCAGTGTGGAGCTGGGTGTGTAGGGCCCAGTTAAGGATTGTTGCCAATAAGCTAAAAAGTAGAACCTAAGAGGAAGGGGTGGTGCTGTTTGTTCTCCTGCAGGAGCTTGTCACACTGACTGTCCTGAGATGAACTTAGCGGTCATCAGAGGAGGAGCTCGGGACATCATTGTCACTGAGGATGGTTGTGGTACTTTTTGGGGAGCTGTGGGCCTTACTTTGAGTGTTGCTTCATGGCTGCAGTGAGATGCCTCAGCCTGCTGGCACAGAGACTTGATCCTGCTGGCACAGGCTTCCTCCTCTGACCATTGGGCCTTCCCAGTGCAGATCTCCGAAACAGACTTGCAAGATACATTACCATGGGCTCTAGGCCTCTAGTTGGACTATTAGGCGGCATTGTTGTTGGCTCTAGAACTTTAACTGGACTTATGCAGCACATTGCCATGTTTTGCCAGGCAGGCGCTTATGCCACTGAGCTAAATCCCCAGTGCCACGACATTGCCATAGGATCCGGGCCCTCAGCTGGATCCCTTGGGTCTCTAGTGTTTCCTGAACTCTTTTGTATTTGACATTTTGGTTGACTATTATATAATAATTCTATAAATCTGGTGTCTAGTATTAAATTGTTTCCCTTGAAAGCCCTGACTCTTAATAGAGTTTAAACACACACACACACACACACACACACACACAAAAGTAAAATTCTAGCTAGGGTATAGTTTTAAGGTTAAAATATAAATTGAAGTAAATACAGTAATGCAACCCTCTTGGAAATCTGACTGACTTACAACACCTATCTTTGAGTTAATCAAAAATTTTGAGGTAAGTATCCAAAATCTTTTTCTTAAGAGAAAGCAAATGAGATATTCTGTGCGTTAAAAGAAAATCTCAAAGTCTGGGTACAATGAATGCCAATCTCTACTTATTTAAGCAAGCATTTAATAAATAATTACCTGATTATAAATTGTATAGCAAAGAGACTACTATAAAAAGAAAAAAAATACAAATACTAATGAAGCAACAGGTGAAATTTTAGAGTACATAGATATTTTTCAGTGAGCACTGTCATATTAAGTATACTAATGTTAAGTATACATTGATCTAAAGCCAACACTATTAAACCAATTCTATAATATAACAAAAACTTGCATCAATAGTGATTATATTAAGTAACTAAGAAAGTTATTGTTATGTTATATTTCAAAAATCATGAACATATATTATCTACTTTAGAAATATGTCTTTCTAAAATAGTTAAAAACAGAAAAATTTAAAATCAAAAGCTATAATTCTTTACTTATCCAGAAAGCTGAGTTCACAGAATAAATCAAGTCTCAAAACTTTTGAAAAGCAAAGCTTTCATTCCATGGGCAAGTCTGAATAGCAACAAAATAATAATATGTTACAAGGTAAAACATTTAAGTTTTTCCATGAAATATATGTACAGTAGCTCTAAGGACTCAGGGAAACTTTACGATGACCAGCTGACACTCATGAGAGACTTCGATCAGATACTGAAAGATGGAAATCTGGATAGACAAACAGAAAAAGAAAACCACGATGGGAGGTTAGGATGGCAGGTGCCTTATCAAGAATTTTAATAACAGTATTGTGCATTCAAGAGGCCAACGGTGAGGGTGAGTAGCTGACTTTCAGTGCTCTTATGTAAGAATGGTGACTTGGAAAGAGTTTTTGACATGCAAGGTTAATAGTGCATGTATTTCAACACTCGAGAAATGAGAAGTTATTAAATGTTTTGCTTAGCAGAGAAAGGACAAAGTGAAGACTATATTAGAAAGGTCAAATGTTATTTTACATTTAGAAGGGGAGAATGTAACTGGAATAAGATGTAAAAGGGAAGCACTGGCAAATAAAAAGACTATTCAGACAGATATCCAGGGTGAATAAGACGGGCTGGGCATGTTGGCACATGCCTGTGATCTCAGCACTTGGAAGGCAGAGGCAGGAGGACTGCTACAGCTTAAAGTGCAGTCTGGCAGTGAGTTCAAGTGAGAACAAAGTGAGTTCAAGGCCAGCCTGAACTGCATAGTGAGACCCAGTCTATATAGGCAGAGCAAATGAGAAATAAAGCTGACAGTTCTGCGGGAATGGAACAAGGAAACTTTTTCAAATGCAGAGTGCTCAGAAATGCCCATTTATTAAAGAGATTAGGATTCCTAGAGAGGAATACATAGTAATGCAGCTAAGTTCAGTCCCTGATTAATGCTGAGACTAGAACTAAAGTCCTGGTTCTCAATACAAGGACATTTTCTGTTTTGATATATATTTAAATTATTAATTTTTTTATGTTTCATTAATTTTTTCTGAAAAAAACAATAGCTTTCAGAAACCAGGCTGGAAGCCAAAAAAATTAAGATTTCATTTCCTGATATAACCAGAATTGTTTTCTTACTGTCACTTAACCTGGCTGTGCCTTTTCTGTAAATCTCTGAAGTTAAGGTACTAATAACGGTGCTCCTAGACATTTTCTTAAGGAGAAATGAGGCAGTGTAAATGTGACTTGCAGTGTAGCCTGTTGTGAAATGAATAGAAGCCAGCCATATTTTTTTTCATGTTATGACGGATGTGGGAATGAACATCATAAAGGGAGAGGTGCATTATTCACAAAAGACATGTTTTTCAGATATAGCATTTCAATGTAATCTCCAGGGAAACTTAGATCTCCACTGAGCCAGAAATAAATTTTCACAAAGAAAAAAAAATCTTAGCCTGTACATAATTAAATAGAACAAAGAGAGACTCGCTCTAGACCCTTTGTAGCCTTTCATCATTCATTCACACCTTCCCTCTTTCCCCCACCCCTCTGCTTCTCTTCATTTACATAGCGCCCAGGCAGCAAAGACCTTCTTAAGAAATCAGAGGTGAGTCTGTTTTCATCGCCAAGTTAACATATCCTTAACTTGTTGTTTGACAGCACCAGCACATTTTATTCTTTTTGAAATTTTTGCCCAGTTTTTATTTTGATTGAATTGTATTTGCATTGACATCATATACTTCTTGAGGTAATATATTATTTTTCTTTCCATTTGCTTCAATTATTTCCAAGATTCTTTCTTCAGATTCCCCATCCAATAATATCTTATTTTATGTTTATGTTCTCATTTGATATTATTTCTAGGACTTATAACTGAGTTCATAACCCTGATTCCCAAAGTCACCTGTTAGAAGTGAATGTTTCTTTAGTTTCTTCAAGACAGTCTTCGAATAAAGTGCAACACTAATAAGCTAAAAGAGGGCAGCAAGATGGACTTCAATCGTCTTTTTTCCTGCTCTTTTAAGACCATGTTTCCCTGAGGTGCTGTTTCTTTAATGGAGTTTTCAATTTATTTTATGCTATTGTCTTTTTGTGATCTAGAAATAGGGAGTTTGAGACAATAAAAAAAAAAAAGAACCCAAACAAACCAGACTCCTATTAGAGCAATGCTTCAAGACACTGCTGTTATTATTGAACTCTGCTATGGCTGTCTGCAATAAATTTATTATTTTTGCCACATTTGTGGATTGGTGCTTAATTATATTGAAGAGTTCAACACAAAGAAGAGATGATTTGACAGGTAGTCACAGCAGAGCAATGGAAAATTTTGGAATAGGTAGAATTAGGGAGACAAGTCAGCAGCAAATGATTGGGCAGTGTATCTGCAGATAACTGGGCTCTGGACACCTACTTAGGGGATTGGAAAGACGAGATCCATAGCCCTATGGAAACAAGGTTCTGATACTGACATTTAATTACACACAACCTAATTAAGACACATACAAACAAGTTTATAGTAGAATCCAGCCCCTAGAACTAGAATGCAAGTTTGAAAAGATCTTAAAATACAACATTTTCCAGATTTGACATTTGGGTCACCATATTTCAGATCATTAGGTGCCATGAGAGTCTAGCCATGAAGTCCTTTTTGGTAAACAGTTCATGTCCTCTTTTCATAAGTTCAGGATTGGTTTAGGACCTGGGTTCAGCCCTCAGTTATTAGATGGCTTGAAAATGTTCCACATGTAGAAAAGAGGAAGAAGTGACTACCTGGGCAATGCTGGAGAAAAGGTCCCTACTTAAATGTAAAGCTGGCAACAAAATAAAAAGGGCTGATACAGCAGTTAAATCAGGGAATAAACAAGTACATGTAGTTAATACAGAAAAACACTAAATATTATGCAACTGTTCTTGATTTTCTGTGATGAAAATTTACAACTAAACTAATATTTCAGTTTTAAATATTAATTTGGTGGTAGAGATAAAACATGTTTTTTTCTTTTGTGCTACATTTGCAACAAGGTACATCTTGAGCCCTTTCACTCATACACACACACTTTTATTTTTTACTTTGAGACAGGGTCTCACTAAATCACTATGTTGCCCAAGCTCAGTTCAAATTTGTGATCTTCTTGCCACAGCCTCCCACATACAATTCTTGTCAAGATAACAATAATTGCGAAATGGCTTACCCTACATAGTACTGCACAGTGAGGTGAGCGAATGCAGTTATCCTTCTACTACTTCAAATGCAACTTTAGCAAACATCTTGCAAATAATCTTTGGCTTTTCTAGCACTGGTGTCTGCAGAGCTTTCCTTTCCAACACTATTAGATTGACTTATGATAATTGTGAGAATGTAGATGAACTGTTTTAAGCTGTAGGCATTACACTTCATTAAGAGTAATAACACCAGGATATATCTTTTACTAGTTATATACACTTAACATATGGAATCTCAAAGTTTAATGAACTAAAATGTGTATAATCTGCCTTATAGAGTTTAAAAGAATGAAGAAAACTGCCATGAGAATATTTAACATAAGATATAGTGTAGTTCTTTCTATCTATAGTCAGTGTTAAACATATTGAAGCATTAAATACCCTTTCTGTCCATCTGTCTCTCTGTCTCTCTCTGTCAGTTTCTGTCTCTCAATTTCTCTCTGATTGACAAATATGCTTTGGAAATCACAGCTCTGAGTCCAAAACTCCACATAGTACTGAAGATGTCCCCACTAATGATCAGTACTCCCTCCTTTTGTACTTCAGACCCTCCATGTTTTCTCCAAGGCAGTGATACCCAAAGGTGAATGTAGCTGATCTTATTAATAGATACAACCATTTGCAGAAAGTGTATCTCTTCCCTGTAGGTGGTTGCTCCCAGTGATCATGATCTCTGTGAATGTATCCTTCCTGAGTCAGGTGTCATTCATGCTCATGTGTTCACTCATGTCCAATAGGTTTTGAGCAAGTACCATGAGTCTGTCATAGAATCTGATCTCCAATGGTAATACAAGCAAGCAGATGGGCATCCCCCTATACCATTACGTGAGGGGACAGACAAATTGTCTGAATAGCTGAAGTTGGTGTTAATTTTTTTACATAACATCTAGTCTGGAAGAAAGTAGAAGAGACCTTTAAGAGCAGCTTTGCCCTTTTATATTATCCCAGGCCTCTCTGCCTCCATCTATGCCATGTGGTTTTGATCAGATAGAAGGAAAAGAATAATGCAAAAGATAGGTATATGAAAAAATTAAACCTTTCTTTTAAAATGGCAAGAATATAGATTTAATTTTCATTGGTCAAAATATATTACTTAGTGCTGAAGGTGTAGCTCAGTGACAGAGCATCTGCTAAGCATGTTTAAGGTCCTAGGTTCAGTCCTCAAGACCATGCACATACACAAGATGTATCACATGGTCATCGTAATGCAAGGAAAGCAGAGAACACAGTACTTCAGCTGGTCACAGTGCTGTCCCACAGCAAATTAGCCTTTGTTACTGTGATAGACGGACAGACAGTGAGGAACAACTGTCAAAAACATCATATTTAGTTATTTCTTTATAGGCACATTATATGTTCCCCTCACTTACTGGTAATATTAGAACCAATAAAAACTGATTGTTTTCATTCCATTGTATCTTCAGACTCTAACCTATGACCAGACTGATAGCATTTGCTCAAAACATAATGAATGTAGTAAATTCACAAGCATGAACAGTGACTAACACAAAAAGAAAGTACACATAGTAATAATGGTCACTGGGTCAAAAGGAAGAGACACAGCTTCTGTAAATACACCATTTCTGTGGAGATAAGGACTTGACTGAAAGTAAAGACATACCACAGAATGGACCTAACCTGACTAAGTATCTCCTGGACTAAAATGATACTTTTTCCAGAAGGACTAAGGTTCAAACCTTAGCTGTTTCACTGAATAGCTCTGTGACTTAGGACAAGTACTTGACATGACTGTACCTTACTGTCCTCATTTTACAAGTAGCATCAATCTTTACCTCATTGCATTTGTATGAGTATTAGTTAGGTAGGTATGGACTGAATATTAAACCAGTGGCTCACAGTAGTAAGCTTTTGCTATATTGGTAGTATTTTATATTAATCCTGCAAAGTCTTTGTCTTATTTGTGTTTCCCATGTATATTTCCTTTCTAGACTCAAACACATGGACCATTGATATGAGTAATTTCGCTGGCTTGGTAGTTATGTCTTCATTGTACTTTCATCCATTTATTTCTCTGGGGTGTATCGCTTTTGTGTGAATGTGATAACAGTGCATTTGAGGAAACCAAATCAATCTGTGCTGCATAAAATTTCTTAGCCTGCAGAGCAGAGAAACAAAATTTCCCTCTGTGGGGCAGAAGCAGCCTATGAGGTGAGGCCTCTTAAAAGGCAATGATAATAATGTGCATATTACTTCTTTTTTTTTCAGTTCTGAGAATCTCTCATTCATTTTATTACCTTATTATTAAAAATACTCATGAGATCTTAGTTAGTACTCTCTTTGGAAAGCTTTTAAAGTATTCAACCCAAATATCTACACAAAGCAAAAAGGAGGATCTCTTCCGTGCTTTCAAGCCTGGTTCTCACACTGACACTCTGGTGGGCAATCCAAAAACTGCACTCCGGCTCATTAGCTTTCCTGACAGCTGCAGACTGCCCCACAGGAACACTTGGCTGCCGGGCACTTGCCCTCATCAAACCTGTGGCTGTTTCTTTATTACATGCATTTGCACAACACTAGGCTTATAAGTCTTCTTAAACCCAAATTACTATTGGCCAGTGGCTTGGAAAAGGGGCTGTGTCCCAGAAAAGAGTGTGTGATTTTTTTTTTCTCTTTGGAGACTGAGTTTCCAATATTTGAGTGTCCTTTGGTTTAAAAACTCTCCTTTGCTAATTCTTAAGCAAGCCTTATGTGCAAACTAAAATTTATATATTGTGTAGAATTTAATGGTGGATTATTAATAATTAGGGAGGCTCTGTGCTCCTTTTTACCACTTTTCATAGATCAGAGTCATCCAGTATTTCTCAGTAAACACCATTCATGCATAGCAGACATAATTCTTCATTATTTAGAATACTTTAGCACCAAACACTAAGAGCCAGTTCTTCGTATCAGTATATTTGGTACTTTCCTGTTGCATGATGGAATAACCAACACCTGTAACTTAAACAAGTTTAATTTGGTTCATTTTGAGGGAATGAAGTCTATTGCTGGCTGGCCCCAAGACAGCAGCAGCATAGTGGAAGGGAGTGGAGGAGGAAATCTACTCAACTCATGGCAAAGAAAACAGAGAGAGAGCAGAACACATTCTTCCAGCTAACACGCCATGTGACCTGCCTCTTCCACCTAGAACCCACTTCCTCACAGCACTTTCCGCCATAGATTAATCTGATTATGAGTATAAGATCCCCATAATTCAATCAATTTCCTAACACATCAAACTACTGGGGGACATTTTAGACCTAACTCATAATAATGAGTCAGCTAATCCTGCATAATAAGCCACAATGAAACACAGAAATAAACTATAATCATTTCCCAGCCTTTTAAAGGAATTATACTTTGAACCTGGATATTCCCCAAAAGTTCATATATTGAAGACTTAGTTCATAGCTGGAGCCACTATTGTGAGGTTAAGCCTGATTGGAGGACGTAGATGACTGGGACATGCCTCTGAAGGGTACATTTTC
>PVLA01012131.1:0-47099 GCA_004027455.1 Hydrochoerus hydrochaeris
TCTATGGTAGTGACTATGATATCTCTTGTTATTTTCAATAAAATTGTCTATATCATCAAATATAATATAAACTTAGCATTGCTTTACACTATTAATAAAATCTAAACATTGGAGACATTATAGGACTTCAAAGGCAGTTAACAATCAAACCAGAATGGGTATCCTATTGAATCCTGTCATCTTCAGAGTAGTTGCCCCTTCTCTCAGACTTGACACTCTCAAGCATACCAGATTCAAATAAAATCAGTCAAGATAAAACAGCGATATAACCAATCTTCTCTGTCTTATCTCTGCTGTGCTATTTTTATGTCATTGTTGTTTACTTTTTTCCTTCATTCCTCTGTCTTCCCCTTTCTTTGAGGCCTTTCTGCCATTGTTCCTGGAACCCTGGTGATTTTCTTCTCTCTCTCTAGAATGTCCTTCAGTATTCTTTGCAGGGTTGGATTGGTGGTCACGAACTTCCCCAGTTCCTCTTTGTCGTGGAAATATCTTGTCTCTCCATTAATTTTGAGAGACAGTTTTGCAGGGTACATCATTCTGGGTTGGAGGTTATTTTCTTTCAGGGCTTGGAATATTTTGTTCCAAACTCTTCTTGATTTGATGGTTTGCATTGAAAAGTCTGCTGTGATTTTGATGAGTTTTCCTTTATAGGTAATCTGTTTCTTTTCTCTGACTGCTTTTAATATTCTGTTCTTGTGATGGATTTCTGGGATCCTGATTATTATATGTCTGGGTGTAGATCTGTTTTGGCTGTAGCTGGCTGGAGTTCTATATGCCTCGTTTATCTGAACTTCACTTCTGTTTCCTATGCTTGGGAAGTTTTCCTTAATTATTTCTGTGAATAGACTTTTTATTTCATTTGTATTTGTTGCTGCATCTTCATTCACATATTTTATTCTTAGATTATAAATCCTCTTGTCATCTTCTAGCCTTTGTATCATTGCTTCCTGGTTCCTTGTTATTTTTAAGAGATCCTTCCTTTTGCGATCATATGTTGCAAATCTATCTTCAAGTGTTGAAAGTTTGTCTTTAGTTTCTGTTAAAAGGTTTTGCCAGGTTTCAATGGAGTTTTTAATTTCCTGATATTCTCTTTGGATCTGTTTCATATATTCTAGGTTTTGTTTATATTCTTCATCAAAGGCTTCTCTCCTTTCTCTGGGTTCCTCTATTCTTTCATTTGTGTCTACTTGAGGATTTCCCAGGATTTCTTTTATTAATCTTCTTATATCTTGCTTCACCTGAGTTAGAATTTCAGATTTAAATTCAATGATGAGGTCATGGATGTAGTTCTTTATTTCCGATGAGGCTGTCTCTGACATTATAGGTTTGCTGCTCTCAACCTCCTCTGCATTTACCTCTGTTGGACTCACTTTCCCTGGTTCCGCAGTTGGGGTCCTTTTGCTCTTTCTCTGTCTTGTCATGTTTTTGGCCCCCTTCAGACAGGTGGGTGGTGGAGGACTCTGGGCCTTTCGTTTTGCTTACAGTTTTTCTGCAGCGCACTTGCTAGGGAAGTACTGCCTCCCAGTCTGCAGCGGATCTGTGAGTTGCACGCTGAGAGCTGGCTCTTCCCCCTATGCCAGTCAACCAGTTTATGCTTCAACAAGTTTGTGTGTTCCCTGGGGATGCCACTGGCCCAGAAAAGCCTTGTCCCTGGCTGTTGGGTTTAAACCAGGCACGTGGACCTGCCTGAGCAGATCCCACCAATCTGCTTTGGACTGGGAGTCACCAGTGGACGCTGCCTCAGGTTTTGACTCAAGCCAGCCCTGCCCACCTCCTAAATGTTGCCCAGCCAGTCCTTCCGGTTTGGGGAATCCAGTTCTGGTCACTCACCAAAGTTCTTGCAACTCGACTGGCTGTTTCCACTCCCTGTCTCAGTGCGTCCTCCAGCCGAGGGTCTGGAGCTCACCAATCCCTGCTCTTGCCAGGGCCACAATCTCAGCTCCATCATGAGTCACCTTACTTTAAGCCATGCCGGTACAGGGATCAGGGCTTGGCCAGCTCCAGCCCTGTGTCCATGCTTCTTTTTCTTCTTTCTTTTTTTTCTTTTTCTTTTTCCTCAGTTTCTTCCTGGGTCATGAGAATTTCTCTCCTTCTGTCTGACTTTCTCTATGTTGCCAGATTCTAGTGTCTGAGTTGGTTTTATTTTTTTCCTCAGAGAGGCTCTCTTATTGTGCCGCCACTCAGTCGGTCATCTTGCAATCTCTCCTTCCTTGTAATTTTTAAGAGATCTTTCCTTTCATGCTCACACATTGCAAACTTGTCTTCAAGTTTTGATTGTCTATCCTGAGTTTCTTTAGGGCATTTTGCCAGCTTTCAATGGAGTTTTTAATTTCCTGGTAGTGTCTTTGAATCTGCTTCATGTATTCTATATTTTCTTTATATTCTTTATCAAATGTTTCTCTCCTTTTTTGGTGTTCCTCCCTTCTTTCATCTGTATCATCCTGAGATGCTTCCTGAGAGCATTTCTTTTATTACTCTACTCATATCCTGCTTTATCTGATTTAATATTTCAGATTTGAGCTCGTCTACAAGGTCCCAAAGGTATCTCTTAATGTCCATTGAAGCCATGTCTGCTGTTGCGTGTTTGCCGCCCTCAGTCTCTCTTGTTTTTCCTTCTCCTGGATCAGGGCTCTCAGGGTTCTGGGCTGGGGGCCTCCTTCCTCCTGCCTCTCTCTCCTGTCATGGCCCTGGCTTTCTCCACACAGGTTACAGTGCAGGTCCCAGCCCCTTCCATGTTGGCCATGTTTCCTCCGAAGCACGCTGGCAAGGGAACTCCGCCTTTTCCAGCCTGCTCTTGTCACTGAGCTGTAAGCAGGCTGTGTATGCCTGCCCCTCTCCACCGGGCCAGCCAAACTTCAGGGGCCTTCACACCCTCAGTGCGTGCTAGGTGCAGGGAATCGATTTGGGATGGCTCATTGGGTCCCGGCCAGGGGCGTGGCCCAGTCCAAGCAAATCACATGAATCTGCTCTGAGGAGGGAGCAACCAACAAAAGTCACTGTCACTCCCAGTTCAGTTTCCTCCTGCCCGATTCCAACATGTCGCCTACCTGGTCGTGCCCTTCCCATGGGGGGGGTCTCACTCCCAGCACTGACTGTGGATCAAGGAAGGTTCCTCCACCGACTCTGCTCCCCACTCTCTGTTGGGCTCACCAATCCCCAACTTCATTGCTGCTGTTCTTCCTGTGAGTGGTGGTGGGAACAAATTTGGGCGGCTCTGCCTGCTGGTGCGGATTCAAGCTGGTGCAGACTTGACGGGTCACAGCAAAAACAGTGTGTCTCTTGAGTTTTTAGCTGTTTCAGTTGTCCCGAAGTATTTGATGAATTTTTTAAGTTTTAATTTCTTCCTGTGTCAAGAGGATCCATCTCCCTCTGTCTGGGTCTCTCCAGTGTGTTTTCTTCTGACATATGAATTATTTCTCCCGGGAGGCTTTGTATTCTGTTGCTCACTGATTGGCCATCTTGTCTTCTCTCCTGTTTTGCTCATTTTTGATGAGTGTGGCTGGATATCTGACTTCTGTGAGAGAATAATCATCCTCCCACTTACAATAGGCTGTCTTAAAAATAAATTTAGAGGTTGTGTTCCAGCATTTTCTATGAAAGACATCCTTCAGTAAATGAGATTGTTTGATTTATCAAAGAAGTGTTTTTTTGTTTAATGAAATAGTATGAAGACCTATTATCATAGGTCCTTTGAAAGGAGGTATGTTGAGACATCTTGATATAGATTTAAAATAGTTCTAGCCTGACTCTCAAACTTTGTTCCCATAATAGAGCAGCTAATTATTTAGGCATTGATGAGCAATAGTCTCATCTCATTGTCTGTCAACAGCTAAATTTGTGGTGATGCCTGAATTACTTGATATTATATGTAGGAAGCATGTCTGCAAAAAGAGAGAACAGGCAACATGGGGTGAGAGGAAATCAATTTGGATAAAATTTGAAACCCGACTACATAATGTGCTTTGTAGACTTCATTTATTCCCTTTGAATAAATAAAACATTTGAATATGTGGAAGACTGAGGTTGATTGCTAGAGGAAAACATTGCTATGTCCAGATAATTATTCCCTTTATACTACTTTTCCCTAGTGACCAAAATGCTTAGCAGGATCTCGCTACTTTCCCTCTTGCCTCCCAAACATTATAAAGGCCTTTAAGTGCTTCCTAGGGTTAAATGCTTGATTAAGCCCATAAGTCTAATACCATTTTTACTGAGCTTGAATATTGATATAATTAAAGAAAACTATTGGCTGTCATGAACTTAGCAAATTAACAAGGAACATCATATTATCTTGTTCCAATATTGTTCCAAAAGCTTTCTCTCAGTTTTTTATATGAAAACCATAAAAAAGGAGGTTAAATCCATAATTAAAACAAGTCATTCTAGGCCAGGTGTGGTGGTGCACACTTGCAATCTCAGTGCTCTGGAGGGTGAGGCAGGAGGATCACTGTGAGTTGGAGGCCACTTTGGGCTACAAAATGAGTTCAAGACTAACCTGAACTGCACAGTGAGACCCTGTCTCAGAAAGACAAAAAAGAAAAATATTAAAACAAATCATTGTTTATAGTGTACTTCCTTTAAGCATTCTGTTACCATAGCAACTCTTGATTGGTGTTTAAAAAACTCTATGATTTCTTATTTGGATAAATGCATAGAGTTTGTTGAAAACTGTTCATATGTTTTCTTTTTGTTTGGTTTTTTAAAAAATATATGGTAGTTAAGTGTACTTGTGTAATAAAGAAATTCAAGGTTTAAAAAAACCGTAGTTCAATATATGTATTTTCATATGTTGTTTCATACATAAACAACTTTAAACTCCTGTATTATTTTATATTTAATTTTATTCTGAAAGTGTTTTTGGATCATACAGGTAGAATTCAGACTGCAAATCCAGGAAGCTGAAGGCTGGTTTCACAAATCCACAGGGATTTGAATCTTCTTTCTCTTGCTTTCACCAAGAACTTGTTTCTTTTAGTTTTTGTCAGTACACAAGGTTTATTTTCCCTTGCTTCTTGGACACAGGGTCTCAGTTTTATGTGGGAATATCAAGCCAATACCTTACCATGACTGCACCCTGAGCAGCTGCATTCGCCAAAGTTCAAGGCCAAAAGAATGTTTCGCAGGGACCTTGCTTTTCTGTTCTTGGCCTCTGTAGAATCCTTCTTTCCAGCCCAGTCTAGTGAAGCACTGAAACAGACATTTTTATGTTTTAAATTCAGCTTTATACTTGCTTTGCTCACTAGCTGTTTATCTATTGTCTGCCCCCCTGACACGAGAGTCCTGAATTGCTTTCCTAAATGGTCTTTCAAAGGTTTGTTTACAAATAATCTGACTCTTGGATTTGTGAGGTTGTATATCCAGCAGTACTTTCTAAATCTATCTTAAATCTCTTGTCTTTTTATTGAGGAAACAAAAATCAGATAACTCCTATAATCATCCCAAAGCAGATTCATTGAAGTTAGTTCAGGCCATCTTCTATTCTTCAAATTAAAGAATTTGGGTGTATGTCCTGCAGTGAGAGACTTGGTTCCCACATAAAGACCAGAAAAAGTTCTTCTTTCTGAGTACATATGTATTCAGGGCAATTGCTCTGCCATGGAGCTTTATTTGTAGTCTACCGGTATATACATTTTTGTAATAGGAAAATTACCCTATATTCCCACACAGGTGACATTCTTACATAAACACCTAGTAGTCTACTACTTTCCGTACAAGTGATTTGTACAGTCTTAGTGTCTACTGAGAAAACTTCTTTTTTCTATACCTCTTACCTGCAACGTTATAGCTGGGCTTGCATCCCACATGCTCACGAAATGATCAAATGAAATAACTGGTTCCTTAGATGTGTTGGTCTCTCCATCAAGTTTTGTACATTGTTGACTATTTGTCTGTTACTATTCCTTAGTTTGGTGGCTAGAAACAGATTTTCCATCTTCTTGGCAAGTCATGTGATTACCCCACATTCATTCCTATGGTGTGAGAGATACTTGATAGAAATAGTAAAAAAGGCTCCTAACCAGCCTAACACTTCCTTCTTTGGCACCAGAAGTAGAATGAGTTGCTGTTGTCAGGCTCTGCAAAGCTCCTACACTGGCCACTGTTTTTCACTCCTTATGAGGGCTCCGTTTCAGGATAAACAGCTGTATTCCTGTGGTCACCTAGTGGAGAGGGCAGAAATTTTTTTTGTTGGTACCAAGGATCGAACTCATGACCTCAAGCTTGCCAGGTAGGGTCTTATGCTGCTGAGCTAAATCCCTGGCCAAGGACAGAATATCTTGCCCCTACTTTTGTGCACAATTGCCTCCAATTAAAATGGACTTGAAAGGTTGGTTATGTTCTCATTCCCATTCCCATCACTGAACTCAGAGGCCGGCCCTTATCAGCCACTCCCAATGTAAATTAAGTGAATGAATGATTTCACATGGGGGAGAGAGAGTTTTAGCTTCAAAAGTCCTTGCAACTTCATGAGAAAAGGTTAATCTCAACGCCACTGCAGAAAATTATTGAAAATAAGTAAGGAGGCTGGTTGTTGTCATTAGGTTTAATAATAATAATAATAATAATAATATTGCTTAGTTCTTTTGGATGTTTTTGATCCATAGGTACTGTGCTGAGCGCTTGGCATTTTTCGTTGGGTTCTTTAGATGCAGGTGTTGAGATATTATGGAGCAGTTTAGTAGAAAAACGGTGGAGGGAGTGAACTAGGAGTTCTGAGTTGAGCAAGAATTCCTGAAGGTCTTGTTTGGGCCGAGATAGCCACGCCCTCACACTCTAGCCACACCCTCATACTGCCTCTTCCCTGGCTCAGGAGTCACAGCCGACCCCAGGAAGGGTCTGGGGTGGAACTCGGATGCCAAGACCCTAGAAGGGAACCACAGCAGGAACATCTGATGCTGTGCTCTCAGCAGCTGGATAGCAAGCTGTTCCTTGCAGGGGATGCCAGTGGCCCGTGTATGCCACATGTACTGGATTGAACCAGCTCAACAGCTCTGGGAGCTGGATGTTACCCATCTTGCCGTTTTGGAAACCAAGAAATTATGGCTTAGAAGGGTTAACTTGTGCAAGTGGTGAGGTCGGGATAGATATCTAGATCTGTCTGACTCTACAGAAATGCGACTTTATCATACGAGATTGCATTAAGCCACAAGACTAAGCATTTACCAGATTCTTAAAACCTCATTTTGGAAATATATTGTACATTTCTCTGCTTAAGTCAGATTTCAAGACAAACTGCTTATCAAAGGCCCTTCTTATCCTACTCCATCTATCTATTATAGCTTTTACCCATGGAGGCACAAAATGGGTATTGGGGGTAAGAAAAAGATGTTAAAAATAAGCATGTCACAGTGAGTTTTTAAGATAGGGAACGTGTAACCCAGACTAACACAGTTCCTAAAAGACTCACTTCGGCTGTTCTTCATTATTCCCAAACACCTACTGAGCACCACTTCTAATGCTATTTGCTAGGCTGGGTGTTGACAATACTTTGAACAGAAGGAACACAGCTCCTGCCCACCTGGGTCTTATTTCTTAGTACAAAGCAGATGTTACATAATTACCAGAGGGATCAGGTTAGATCACTGCACAGCAAGGCCATTCCTGCTCAGGGTCTTGGCACTTGCTGCTTCCTCTACCCTTGCCCTACATTGACATTTAATCTATCTTTGTCCTTATTTGGGTCTTAGCTGACTTTTCAGTGCCCTGGGAGAAGGTCTCCTTGATTATGCCATTCTTTCACCCTATTTTAGATTTTTGCTGGTTTTATAAGCTCTTCAGAAACAAGGGCTCTGTCTATTTAGTGTACACTCTCATCTTCAGCACCTAGAAAATTGCTTGGCATCTAACAGGCAGGCAGTATATTTTTAATGAATGAATGATTACACAATAGAAAAGCTTGTAAGCTGTAACAATCCATAAAAGGCTCACCAAGCTCATTACATGGCCAGGTAAATGCTTAACATATAACATGTATGAAATTTTTCTTCAAGGGGAATAAAAACTCCTGAAAGGAAAGAAGTTTGCCCTGTATTTCTCTGAATCCCCTCTATGTTCACAAATGCTAAAGCACTCAATAAAGTAAAACTACTAAGCAGCGTTCAGAATCTGCAACAGATTCTGAACTTTTTTTTAAAAGGCTATAAAACCAAGGAAAATAAAACAGAATAAAACCAATCAGAACAAACCAGTATAAGTGATACTGACTTCAAAACCTTACGATATCAATAGTTACCATTATACCTTTTGTTGTCTTCAAAACAGCCGAAGTTACCTTCAGACATAGTAAAAATCCACCAGTAGTATAGAATAGAAACAGTAAAAACAAAAACAATGAATGCAACAAAGCACTTCAAAACAAGCCAATAGTAAATCCAAAATGGCTACCATAATGTCTTGATATCTTTTAAATCTGATGGCTGCTCATGCCATCAGATTTAACATAATCAAACAAAACAAAAGAGAATAAAACCCAACCCAACAAAACTTTGAAAATGATATGCTTGTGAGGCCTGGTTCTCTCCCCTCCTGTCCATGAATGGCGCTGAGCGACAGAGAGAGGCTTAGGGCTGGTTGTCCCCACTCCAGCAGCAGCTCACGCATGGGCCCTTTACTTTTGAGGCCTTCTGTGGTTGAGAGTCTCATACTTTATCTTGGGGTTTCAGTTGCGTTTCTGTATCCTCTTTTCTTAGTGAACCGATTAGAGCCAGAATCTAAGAGAATAAATGAATACCTTCCAAGACTGTCTTTCCCCAGTTTCTTCGCCAAGAAGTTGATCATCATTCAATCACGTATTGGAGAATGCAGTTCCTAGGACATGCTTAATACCTAATTATTGGAAGAATGGTTCTGCCTCCTGGTACAACTTGGAGAATAAATGTGATGCATGTATAATGAATTGTTCCTTTTGCTGTTTCAGTGGCAGGTGAGAAATTCTGGGTTCTAGAGCAGTTCTACTCCAGAATTGCTGAGTTACTCAGAGGAGTCTCAAGACCTTCTGCTTCCAAGTTTCCTCCTCTGTGAGATGATGTGCTCAAGTTGAGGGGTGACAGGTTAGGGCACTGAGTTTCAGGTATTATTCCACCTTTACTAACAACTGTTAGCCTTGGGGAGGTGTGGTCACTTTGACCTTCATTTTCTTTATCTCTGAAGGAGGAAAAAAAATTCCAACTTCCTAAATCAGTCCTTTGCTGGGAATAAGGCTCAACATTTATAGAGCTGCCAAAAACTCCAGCAATAAAGATAAATAATATTAAAATACAACATTAAAATGAAAATTAATGAAAAACTTCACGGTTTACAAACCTTTAACATTAAAGACAAGATTAATAAGAATGCTCTGCCAACCACACCTGAGCCTGAGGCAGAAAGGATGAAATGGGATCATGCTTATAAAATACATGCCACAAACATTTGCATAAAGTAAGAATACAATATATTCAGTGAACATAAACCAGTATTATTAAATTATCGCTGAAGTTTTTTTGTAGTTAAAAAATTGCTTAGCTACTAATTGTCCTCACAATTTAGAACCTTTTTATAAAAATGACAACTACTGATTTAATTTTAGGCAAAATTTTTGTAGGATTGGCACAATGCCAATCATTCTGTAAAAATATGGAATTGGTACTAGAGAAAAATAAAATAAGTTATGCTGAAAACTTCTTTTATGTGTACTTGGGATACAATTATGAATACTGGAATTTTAGAGCAAAAGTAATTCTCACTGTGTCCAGAACCACAGAGAAACCAAACACAAGTAAATGCCAGTTGCTCACAACAGTGCAGGATCCTGCCACCTTCTCAAAGACCTGTTATAGTCATTCCACTGCTCTGAGCTCCATGCTAGATATGCAGAGATGAAAGAGGTGGGGATCCTGTCCCTGGAGTCACTAATGGGGAGCCAAGATATGCTTGAAAATGTAGGGGCCCCATATCCCATGTCGTCACTTCCCAAGAAAAAAATGTACTTTATAGTGCAAAGGCTTAAAAGGGAAATTATTTCCATAAGAATTATTGTATAAAATTTTGACACATACTTAGAGCCCTACCACTAACACTTTTTATCCATTAACGCTGACCAAAACACATTAAAAACACTTAAAAGGCATTATGTAAATACTGGAGAAATAATAAAAGGCCATGTGTAATCATTTGTACCTTCCGATGTTGCCCTTTGGCTTAGTGGAGGAATTGTGGGGACACAGTAGAATACCAGGGCCACAAAGAATGTACTGGAGCTTCAGGGAGAGAAGTAGTGAGGAGAAGGCATGATGCAGGGTGTCAAGGTAGTTCAGAACCGTCTCTTTGAACTACACATTTATACCAACACTGTGTGTGTACTGAGGACATGAGCTACAGATGTGAGATGAGAAAGAGCAATTTAATTTGGTACCAAAAGCATTAAGGCTATAGTTACAGTAACAAGGTCAATGGTTGTTAGGGGTGGATGAGTCCACTGATGAGGCGATAGCTAAGTGTGATGCTGGGAGCTGAAGCCTGGTTGGAGGAGGTGGGCCACTAGGTGTGGCCTAGATAATCTCCTTCCCTCTTCCCTTGATCTTTCTCTGTTTCCTGTCTGCCATGCCACAAGTTGATTGGGGCTCTGCCATGCCCCTCAGCCATGCCATCTTGCCTTGGATCCAGTTGACTATGGACTGAAACTGCTGCAAATTCTGAGCCAAAATAAACCTTTCTCTCTTTTAAATTGTGGGTGCTATGTCTCAGCAATGAGAAAGTGAGATAAACTCTACAATGTTGGATACAGATCATTATGTATTTGTCAAAACTCACACAATGTATACATCAAGAATAACTCCTAATGTAAACATCAGTGTAACTCAATAACTCCTAGTGAGTTATTGTAGTGATAGTACTGAGTTGGCATGGGTCCATTACTCACAATCAGTGTCCCACTCTGGGAGGGGACGTGTATGACAAGGGAAGCTATATGTGAGAAGGGATGGGGGATGATAGGAGCCAAAACAAGTGAGATCTTTTTTAAAGGAGGGAAAGCATCTACTATTCTTTATCTCCAGTCTAAGGGTGGGTATTGGGTGTTCCAGTGCTTATGTCGAAGTGTTGGGGTCACGGGGAAAGAGGGGCATTATGTGCAGTCTCCTTGACAACTTCCCAGAGCTGAAGCTCACCTGGCAGCTGCTCCCACAGTATGCAAGCAGTATACCAGAAGAAATTCCTTCTTGGTGAATTCAGTTCTCTTTTCTATTACACATAACAGAAGTTAATGTGCCTGGAGATATACAAAGAGAGGCCTACTGCGCCACTACTCTATCTATCTATCTATCTATCTATCTATCTATCTATCTATCTATCTATCATCTACTATTTGTTATTGGGGATTGAACCCAGGCCATTCACACTGAGCTACAACCCTTTAGCCTCCTGCACTGTGAGAATAACAGGTGTGAGCCATCACAATTTGCTCTGCCACCATTTTAAGAACCCTTTGGGTTCAGGACTTTTTTTGTGTGTTTTCCAGGCTTACATAAGTGGTCTCTTGTGATGTGAAGTTTGTAGTCGATTTTAAATTATGACAGCAGGGAATAAGTTTTCTAAATGATGTAAACAGTTTCTGGGAGCATGCTTCAGAGATGGCCAGTTTGCACTTACATCAGATGATCACACTCTAGATGAACATAAGTACGAGTGCCTTAACTACATCTATCCTTCACTAGTACGAAAAGTCATGTTAATTAGCATAACAGACATTAGAAGTGAGTTTTCATTAGAAAAATGACTGGTGTTCAGGATATGTAGATGGACTGCAGTATCTTAGAGGCATTTCTCACTCTTGTATGAATAGGACACAGAATTCCTATTTGTACCTTTTTATCTCTTTTACCTTCCACTGTTCAGAAAGATGCTAAGGCTTGATTCTAATATGGACCTTCATCTACCAACTTTGATCTTTCTGGTTGCCTGAATGGTGTCTCAAGAAGGCTGCATCTGTCTCAAGGAGAAATTTTGTGCAAACAATGATGAGATCTTATAGAGCAAAGAGCTGAAGCTGGGTTTGATGGTGCATGCCTATAATCCCAGCACTCAGAGGCTGAGGCAGAAAGATTATGAGTTCAGGCCCAGCCTGAGAAATTTGGCAATTTAGTGAGAACACATCTTAAAATAAAATAAAATAAAATAAAATAGGTGTAAAGGCCTTCATTTATAGATAGATAGATAGATAGATAGATAGATAGATAGATAAAAGAAGAGGTAGCTGAGACTTGGTTGAGCTTGGAAGTTATGTGACCTTTTTGTGCCTTCTTTCTAATAAATTCTTATGTGATAAATGTTTGTTAGTGTGATAGGATGTGGTACTACTAGACTTGTTTTTATTCACTTTACATGAACCTATCTCTGTGTATGTATTAAACATTTCCTGAACAGCTCTTTATGTGCTCTTTTGGGACTTAGGTTATACAAAAGCAAAGCAGAACAAAAGATCCCAGTAGTTACACTTAATTGAATTGACCTGAATCAGTCAGGTCACTTTGTGCTGCTACAGCTTTCTAAGCAGAGGTGCCCCAGCAGAGTCTGTTCAGACACCAAAAATGATCAGAAATCCCTTCTTCCTGGATTTTATCAGTAGAAGAATCACTTAATTTATAGGAAAACAGATAGGAATGCACTGAGAATTTGAGAACTGGAGCATTTGTATTTTGAGTCTTCTAAACTTTTCCAAATCATTCTTAAGGAGACTTGCTTCTCCTCCCTGTTAAAAATGTGGTGTTAATGTGAGTTTTTCAAAAGGGTCACTCAGTGTAGTCACATATACGATGCAGAAACTGCTCATTTCTCTAGAGGGTAAAAATCAAAAGAGAGCAGAAGGGACAGGATTAGTTGAGGATTTGTTGAAGCTGTTGAACATAAGATGAGGTCAACAAAAAGAGAATTAGAAAAGCAATTAAAGAACATAAGGTGTTTAGTTGCATATTAGCATGGTGGAATATTTTTGAGAAGATGAGATTTGCAAATAAATAAGTAGGGGTGTGAAATAAATACAGCCTTGGTAAGTGGCTAGGGCATTATATGCCTTTTTTCCCCCTAACCATCCCTAATGGGGGAAAAAATATATAGAGACCTCTGAAAAACCACAAAAGAGTTGTAAGAAAGCAAGGTCTTTTACTTTGTTTTTATTTGGAATGGGAATTGGCCAAAAAATTTTTTTTGTGCTAGCGAATCAATCAACTAATGCCACAATGACCAGCTAAGTTTAAATGACAGTGACTTAAACAAGTGTTTCTTCCTCATTCATGCTAAGCATTCATGGCAAGTTAACTGAGGTTTTGACACACACTGAACTCACCACAGAACTCAGGCTGGTAGAGAAAGCCCTGTGTAGAGAACCATCATAGAAGATAAAAGGTGCTCTGGAAGGCTTCAAATTGACAATAACATGGTGATGACATGCTGAATGTCCCTTGCACTGACATATATTGGACAGGTTTCATGGCCTTTCTCCTGGCAAGTGGACTAGGAGAAGCAGCTCTATAAGATTCTGGAAAATAGAAAGCTAGAAATATTCTGGGAGTTAGAGAGATGACTCTCCTTAGTCATAGCTATTAAAATCAAAACACCTGTACCCATAGACATAGTAACTCCATTTTGGGTAATTCATTCTAAGTAGGAAATACCTAAACATGTATGTCCAAGGATATTCCCTTCAGCATTCAAAACCTGAATTAAAATTTTATCAATAGTGTATTTATTGAGCAAATAGTAGATATCAATGCACTTGAATTCTATAGTTATTTAAAAGAATAAGATCGATGTTTTAGATAATTTGACTCAAAAAAATTACCAAAGCTTAGGCATAGGAGAATGCCATTTCTGTTAAATATTATACATTATGTTAAAATGATTGTACTTGCACAGGATAATACAAAGCTCTTGTTAATAATATTATGAGCATAGCTATTATTTATAAGCATTTAGGGACCTTACTAAATATTAACTGCTTTATAAGCATGATTTCATCTGAAGTAATAAGAATCATCATTCCTGCCTAACACATGAAGAACCTGAGGTTCAAAGAAGTTAAGTGACTTTGTCAAGGTCACATGGTTAAGCAGTTCTGAGTCTCTGTGTGTGTCACAATGGTGACTGCCTCTGGGAGTTGGTTCCTGGTGAGGCACAGAAGGAAGAACTTTCATAGTCTACTCCTTGGTATTTAATGAGCTCACATTGTTTCTCTTACAATAGGCTTGTGTTCCTTTTGCCAAAACATATCAAAACTAGCCTTTTATTTATAAATCTGAAGTGATGAAAACATGAGGAAAAGCAGAAATTATGTAGGCAGACAGGACAGAGATATATGTGCATGAATACAAATTTCAGCTCTTTGGTAAAAATTTACAAATGCACCAAACATCCAACCATATATTGAGATACAGTAGCAGTGGGAAGGAAACCTTATATCACACTGACTGAGGATCCAGAACAAAGATGGGGAAAGGAGGAGCCTGGTGTGAGAGATGTGGGGAGCAGGTGTCTCTCTGTGGGGAGGGGTGGCCTGGAAAATGGCTGTCAAGTGATTCTAACAGCCTGCTGGGAAGAGCAGTGAAGGCCATCTTGAGAGCCTCTCAGTAAACACAGGGGATGTTGAATCACTAAAAACAAGCAGCAGGGTTCATAAGGAATAACTCATGTCAGGCAGTTTGACAGCCCTTTAAGAATAGAATTATTAGAATGGTGAATAAAACAGCCATTATGAGATTCTGCATTTGGAGTTCAGTGGGACCATTTCAAGAAGCCTCCCATGAAGTGTTTTCAAACCAGCCAGTGCTGGGACACAGGTCTGTGCATTCAGAGGCAGGTAGGTACACAAAACTCAGGATACGAAGTTGTGCATTTGAAGATGCACATCGCAGCATTGTGTGTACAGGGAAAAGCTAGACATGATCTGAATGTCACCAGTGGCAGAGCAGTGAAAAGCGGAATATCCATGACTACTAATATGCAGCCTTTTCAGTGGGGTTGGCAATCTATGACCAATGGTCCAAATCAGAATGATTTTCTAATATTTTAAGTGGTTAGGAAAATTGAAGGAAGAATGTTTCATGACAGGTGAAAATGTGTGTGACCTCCAAATTTCCGTGGGCAGCAATGAAGCCTTGTAGTGCAGCCCTCCTATGTACCAGTGTGTTGTCCTCAGTGGGCTTCGGTGGCAGGGTTGAGTATTTGGGCCCAAGAGCTGACAGCCTCAAAGCCTGAAATGTTTACTGTGGGAACCCCATTTGGAAAGCATTTGCTTACACCTGTTCTTGGGTGGCTCATTAAACGAGATTATTAAGGAAGAACAGATTCATCTTAATCTTGAAATGTCTGTGCTTTCCTTCTCATCATGCCTCTCTCTCAGCTTTCCTTTCAACTGGTTTATTTCTTTATTTTTAAATCAGGTTTACTTTGTGTTTCCATTGGTTTGTTTGGTTCTGTCTTACAGCTGTTTCAGATTGAAGCATTCATTATTCTAAAATCATAAATTAGTTTATTAGATTAGTGATACTTGATTATTAAAAAGAATTAAATGACAAGGCAATATAGGAAATATCCATGTCAGTCTATGCTACTAGAGTGGAAACTTGAAGAGGGCTGGTATCACAGTCCTTATGTCTCCCAGAATTCTGGACTACCACGGAGCAGTCCCTCAATAAATGCCTTTAAATGACATAGTGTACAAATGCCTGATTTACAGTTTTCATGTATAAAAATGGTAGCATTTGCAATGTGTTATTCTGCCATGTGCTTTTTCCTATGTGAGAATACTGAATATGGGGTTCATTAGTACACAGATTGTAGGGCACACGTGATGAGAGGGAGCGGTTTCCTTCTTGGCAACAGAAAGCACACCCCTCTGCATGGCCGAGGAGGCCTTCTTAGTAACAGAACTTCTATACAGCTCAGATGTCGCCTCAGGCAACTGGAGTGGATCACAATCAGGAAGCATTTTGTTAATCCATTTTGGGGGTGACACAGCAGCAGGGACACAGGAAACTTGGCATAGAATGTTTCCTGGGCCTTTTTAATTAGGAGGGTAATTGTATTTCTCTACACCAAGCACAGACCTTGGTCCTCTCCTCCCTCCCCATTGTCCTTTTCCTTTTCCATTTCCATTTTTATTTTGTTTTCAACTGACACACAATATTGTACATATCTTGGGGTACAGTATGGAACACATTGTGTATTAATGCATACATGATGCGTTACAATATAGTACAAACATTATGTACTAATTAAATCAGAGATTTACCACACCCATCTCATCGCATCCCATTTCTTTGTAGTGAGAACACGCAGAATCAGCTCTACTTAGGAGCATTCCACAGAGTCCTGTTAACAGTACCCAGTTGGCTGGCCAAGGACAAGCAGAGCTCATTTTCCCCAGCTCACCGTAACTCAGTGTTTGTCAATCAACCTCTCTGTCCCTCACCCTATGCCTTCCCTAGGCTCTGATAACCACTTTTCTACTCCCCACTTCCTCCTTGTGTTCATTTTTCTTACATTCCTTGTTCCTATTTTTTGATTGCCTACTCTGGTCTCCCTTTCTGTTCTTGCTTTTCCTAAATGCCATGCATAAAGGTGAGTTAATAATGCTGTGGGCCAAATGAGAGGCCCTGTGCATCGTGTCTTTTGAACTTTGGATTTATGGAATAAGCTAGGCAAGCTGTTGACCCCTTTTTTATAGCTAAGGGAGCTGGAGCACAGAGAAGTGAAATAATTTGCCCAAGATAGGGGTCTGCTCCAAGGCACTCTGCTAGGCTCCCTTTTCATCAACCTCATCTTCTGTTTCCTCCAGTGCTGTTCTCTACTGGATCTCCAGGGCTTTGTTTGCTTTTTCACCCTCAGGACCTGGCACAGAGCCCTTGCCCAAGAGCACACACTGCCTGCCTGTTGAAAAGGTGGATTAGAAACACATTTGTGGTGCTTCCCCAGGGTTCCCCGTGCAGCTGTGTGATGAGCATGCTCATAAAGTTGGTAGGCATGCTAGGGGATGCACTTGATTACAACTTTCCTGGAAGGCAGTTTGGCAAGGTTTTTACCATTGGCAATAGCACTTGTACTTCTAGGAATGTGTCATCAGGAAATAATCACAGGTGTGTGTGTGTAAATATACTGAAGATCATTGCAGTGTTATTTATAATAATGAAAAACTTGAAACATCCCCAAACCCCAGTGATAAAGAACTGGTTAAATAGATTATGATCCATTTCTGTGATGGAATATTTTGCAAGTAGCAAAGATAATCATCATTAATGTGCAAGTGGTGACCACTGGAAAAGGGAAATATTATCCAGAGGAAAACATGAGGTTCCAACAGTGTTTGTAATGACTTTTTCCTCAAACCCAGTGTTCATTATATTATTCGTCATATCTCTTGATAGGCCTGAAATATTAATTAGTTCATTGAAAAAAGAAATTAAAAATTGTGTTTGGAGCTGGGGGTATAGCTCAGCGGCAAAGAGCCTGCCTGGCAAGTGTGAGGGTCCCAAGTTCTATTCTCAATACTTTCCCCTGCCAAAAACTGTATTTTTGATTTTTAGTGATGTGGAAAATGATCCTAAAATATTGTATCTAAACAGGTTGCAGTAAATAAATAATATCAATCTAACTTTCTAAAAATAGGATGAATATTTTAAATTAAAAAAAACTTACTGCAGTGAAAGATACACTGCCAAGAAAGATGGAAAAGTTTTGCTCAAAGTGGAGGAGTATTTTGAAGATGATTAATAGCAGTGTGTCTCTTATTTTATTTAAGTGTTCACCATGTTTTTTTTTTTTTTTTTGGTATTGGGGATTGAACTCATAACCTTGCGCTTGCCAGGCAGGTGCTTATACCACTGAGCTAAATCCCCAGTTCAAACCATGATTTTTGATTTCTCCTCATTGACCAAATGTTTATGGCAACTTCTATCAAATAAAAACATATGGTTTGTCTTCATCTACCTTATTCACTGGCCTGGTTCCATGTGACTTCTTGCTCTTCCGCAAGTCAGAATGCCTTGAAATGTAGATGTTTTGAATTGATTCAGAGTGTCAAGGCATGCATAACAACACAAATAAAGATACTCACAAAAAGAGGATTTCCAGAACTGCTTCAGAAGGTGGCAAGAACAGTGGGGTAAGTGTGTCTGAAGTGGGGGGAAGAGTGTGAAGAGGGTAATGAGGTGTCTTTCATTGTGATAAATTTTTAAGATTCAAACATTCACTGTATGTTCTGATCACGCCTCATATGTTTAGGCAAAAAAAAAACCAAACCAATAATCTTTAATTTATGCTTGGCCAGTGTGATTTCTATTTCCATGATGAACTAGTATGAAAAATAGTAATACTTATAATTTACCAGTTCTTATCTGGTTATTTGCTACTTTAATTCTGACTTCTGTTGTAACCTAACTTAAGCGCTGCCATTGTGTTCTGTGTGCGCTGTGGTCTTTGTCCTGAAATGAACTTTGTACCTCCCAAGTATCCCCTGCACAGCCCCCAGCCTTTGTTTCCCATAAATTCCTCAGCACTGCACTCTGACCCTAGGCAAACAACAGGATGTCAGATGTCCTGACACTCCAAGAATGCACAGATGTGCTAATGAACAAACCTTCCTGTGATAAAAAATAATAAGCCTATCTCTTGGGACAACTTGCCCTTTGCTCCCCCACACCTTTGCGGTTTTTCCCTTTATAAACCACCCCAAATCTTAGCCTAGTTACACAGCAGTGTAAATTCCATTTGCACTCTGTTTCACTGGGTACTAGCATAAATAAAGCGCTCTTCTCTTTTCCTTCAAGACGTCTTGGACTTTTATCTTTTTTTTTTTTTCGTAACTTTTGATCTTTGATTTTTGGGGTACAACAAGTTCTTAAATAAGAAACTCCAGCACAGTGTTCAACTTGTCTTTTCCTGTGTATTTACACATCCAGGGATTTTACTATTTTTTCTTTATAGGTTCTCAGTTCTCTCCTTTGTCTTCATCAAGTTTCCACAAGGTTTTAGACTTTATTTTTGTCATATATCTAATGCGATTGATCTTGGGGTTATCCACACCCTGATCCAGGGATGCTGGAAACTCCTGTGATTTTTCTTTCAGCCATTCTGAGTTTCATTTTTAAGCTCCTTATGGACAGAGATCATAGGGTTTGGCAATAAATTGCTGGTAAGGAATCAAGGATGGTGATAAGCTACAAATTGTCTTTATAACTTCACACTGGTGAGGCATGTTGGGATACTCAACATTTCCATCCCATCGCATCAGAAAGCCCATTAAATATTAATAGGCTGGGCTCCCTCACTGGGTGTGAATTCATTAAGGGGCAGAGTGTACGTGCTGGGCTGAGTTCTATGAGGCAACCCTGACCTGTCTTTTCTCTGATTCATTCTGATGGAGAGTTCAAGATATTGATAGCAATAAGAGGGCTAATGACCTTGGACTGGGAGGATTTCTTTGAGAAATCACAACTGGAAGAAAGGCATCAAGATGACAGGAGGCTAGCTGCTCCACAAAAAATGAAGTGATTTCCCAAAGAAAGAGAAACAGCAGAAGTCAAGTTCATTTGGAGTGTTTCAGCATATGTTCTGAATTTGAAAACATTGGGCAGAAGGAAGGCAAGAAAACAAGATTTTGCTGCATAGTTTAGGAAATGTGTGGGAATGTGTTTCTAACAGGAGGATTCAATTATAGGAGCTTCCTGTCCTTTTCTTATGGCTGTATCGCTTTCCCTCATAGTCCAGATGAATGGATCAGCAAACCTCATCGAATACCCTTTGTGGAAGGTAATCTACTGCCTCCCATATGTATTCATTGGGATTTTTGTGGTTGCAAGTGACAGAAACCCAATTCCAAAGTGATTTAAGCAAAACCAAACAGGACTTTATTGGCTGCTATAATTAAAAAGGACCAGGAGCATAGTACTAATCCTGCCATCTGGATTAAAGGGTTCACATAGTGACATCAGGAATCTCTCTTCTTCACTCTCTTAGCTTTGTTTTCTTCTAAGTTGGCAGGATTCTCAAATGAGTTCATTTGTTCTCTAATAGTAGCAAAAATGAAGTAGATTTAGCTAAGATAGTAAACTCAGCCTGAAGCTCTACCTTCTCCATTGCTCCAGCAAATACCTAGTTCTGAGGCTCACTGGCCTGGCTCTGTAATACGCCACTCTTGGCTCCAATAGTGCAGCCCCTAGAAGCTGAATGTCCTGACTAACTACATCTATGTTCTGTTCCTACTCTTGGAACTAAAGGGATGGTATTAATCTTACTGAAACTACACAGGCTACCGGGGAGAAATGGAGGTCTTCCAGAGACATAATTGAGATCTATCTTCAGAGTGGAAAAGAATAGTGGATGCTAGCAGTCAGAAGTTCTTTTCCCACCAGAAGTTCATTCTTCTGAAGATCAACATAACTACAGCATCTGGAACTAGTTTGCTAACAATACTGCTTGTGTACTAAAGTACATGAGATTGCTTTAGCTGGGAAAAGAAGGTCACAGCCCTTATTCTCTTCTGCTGTAATTTGTTCTACAATGACTAACTTTTTAGCCACAAATCTGTGACCAAGGCCTTATTGCCATAGAAACTTCCTTTGAGGGGACAATTAGCATCTGTTGTTATCATTGGAATGTCATCATTTCATCAGGAGTTGCTAATAATGGTGCTCTTTTGGTTTTCCATGCTTTCTTATGGATCTTCACATTGTAATCATTTCCCTGAGGTCATGGCCCATATCAACACACTACCAGGCAGCTAATTAGTGGCTTGTCAGATGTCCACTTGGATTTCCCAACTCTTCTTCCACTGTAAGACTAACAAAGGCTCCTACGGTACACATATAAAGAAAAGCTAGTGAGAGTAATTCTGGGGTTGGGAGCACAAGAACAGCATTTTGGAGCTCTAACAAGTGAGTAGGGAAAAATAAATCCATATTATATGCAGAAATTACATGTACTCTATGCAAAAGGAGAAGAATAAAACATTGTAATAGGATCCCCTTATGCCACTGAAACATTTGAGCTTTACTTACGTGGAAATGATAACTAGAAAGAACTAGTAGAGGTAACATATCCATCACAATCAAGTAAGGAAGCACTGAAAATGATTGGCAATGTCTCCCAAAGATTTGTCTGAGTCCTGGGTATTAGAATTGTCTGGGGTTTCCTTTGGGTTTCAAGCATTAAACTGACCAGGTAACTTGATGAATGAAGGGTTGTGTTGAGAAGATATTTGGGCAAATAGGAAGAAGGTTAATAACTGAGGGAATCCACGGCATCCAGATAGCAACCAAGAAGACTCTGTAGGCAAAAAGTAGGAAACGTGGCCTAATTGTGGTAATTGGATGCCCTTTTTGAGATGAATCATCTCTGCTTATCCCTTTTTTCAAATTCAAAGTCTTGAGAGAAGGCATATGACTGGCTTAGTTTAGGTTCCATGTCAATTTCTTGGCTAAACCAGTACATGGAGAATAAGGTTGACTCCTAGGGAGGTGAATACCTAAAATTGCTTTCCCACCAGAACCAAGCCTAGAGGGTCAATTTCTTCAAGTAAAGTTGTGTTGATTTTAGGTCAAGGGATGAATGATGGACAGCATGAGGTAAAAATTTCTCTACCCAGAATACTTATTGAAAATACAAATGCTAAGCTTGGAACCAATGTCATTGAACCAGAACCTCAGAATGTGAGACCCTGATGTTTCTGTTTGCAGTATCTCTAGATAACACATGTGTACTCCAAAGAAGAAGAGTCACCACACATTGTAGGAAAGGCTAGATACTGTCTTAGTCAGCCTTCTATGACTGTAAGAAAATACCTGAGACAATCAACTTAAAATAGGAAAATTTTATTTTGGGGTCTCAGTTTTGAGGTTTCAGTCCCCAGTCAGTTGACCACATTGATTCTGGCCCTGTGGTAAGGCAGAACATTATTTTGAGGGCTGTGTGGTAGAGCAAGCTGATCCCCTCATGGCAGCCAGGACACAAAGGGAGAAGTAGGAGGAGTCAGTTGCAATATCTCCTTCAAGATATACCCCCATGTGCCCAGAAGGCTTCCAAGGAGGCCCCACCTCTTAAACCTTCTGCCACTGCCCAATAGCATCATGGGATGGGGACTAACCTTTTAACACATTGACCTTTGGGGAACACATATCCAAACCATAGCAGATACACGCATGCATATGTCTCTCAAAATCACTGAAACATCAAATTGAATGTGTTGGCAGAAAAGAAAGGAAAGGAAAAGATTAGAAGAGTTAGTAGTGAGAGTTCTAAATATAAATCCCTCCTTTGCTTCAGAATTTTTTCAGGAGCATGAAGGACTTATTCCTGGTAACATTTAAACATTAGGAATTCTTTGAGCAATTTTAACTAGTAAATGGCATCTGATGCTAGAATTAATCCATGATATTATAGAGTAGACTCATTGGAAGGAATACATATTCATTTATATTCACAGAATTCACAATTAGCCTTTTAAAAGGTAAAATTTATGTGGGCATCTTGGTATATTCCTGTAATTCCAATACTCTGAGAGACTGAGGCAAAAAGATTGCAAGTTAAAACTCAGTTCCAGCATTTTGACAGCTAAGTGAAACTCTGTCTCAAAATGAAAAACAGAAAAGTGTTCTTGATAGAGCTCAATACAAAGGCCCTGAGTTCAGTCCCTTGTGCAAAAATAACAAACAAGCAAGCAAACAAATAAAACATGGTGACATTTCATAGGTAAGAGCTTGGGCTTTGCACTCAAACAGAACTAGGTTCAAATGGAGTTTTGCTAGCTTGGCAATTGTAAACAAGTCACTTAATATCTCTATGACCTGTTTTCCTCACGTGCAGGATGGGACTCATCATGACAACCCATTGTGGTTGTTCTGGCAATGAAAGTGGGATATGAAGTTCATAGTGCAATCTCTGACATGTGGTCTGTGGTAATTAAGTTGCAGCTACTTAAAGTGACTAATGTTAGCTATTTATACATTGCTTATTGGGGTGACCAAAAGACTGTGTCCACTCTCCCAATCTAGAGAAGGAAAATTACCTGGAAGAGCCCCTCAGAGTGAGGACTAGATCACCTGCCGTTTCTGCCACTCAGCTTCCCTTCACAGGACTGTCCAGGGTTCTGGCATCTGGGTCCTCAGTCACAGTGCTGCTTCCTGCTCCAGCCTGGTCGCACTGGCCTGCTCTTTCCACGCTGTGAGTGAGGGGCTCTCCGTTCCTGCAGAGTCAACCGAGGGGAGCGCCCCTCACAAAGCCAGAACTTCCTGCCACTCACGATATCATCTCCTTTGGAAATTCTCTTCCTACTTTGTATTTTTTAAACCAATGATGATAACCAACCAAAGTGTTCATTTATAGATGAATGGCTAACCAAGTTGCGTTATTTGTGTACAATAAATGATATTCAGCAGTAAAAAGGAGTGAATATACTATGTGAACTGATCTCAAGGTAATTACATAACTAAGAGAAGCCAGCCAAAGAGTATATACTGTATGATTCTAGTGAAATAAAATTGTCAAAAATGCAAATTTAGAGTGATAGAATGCAGACTGCCTAAGAATGAATATGTGAAAAAAGGATAAAAAAGCATGAAGAAAATTTTGAGGGCAATGATAATATTTATCGTTATTATGGTGATCAAATTGTACAACTCAAACACATAAGATTTAGTGTATGTACTTCATTTATATCTCATTAAAAAAAGAACATTGAATTAGCAGTCAGAAGACTAAGGCACAGTCCTGATTTCTACGCAAAGTGAGTTGTGCCCTTGGACAAGTCCTTTATTTCTGTGTGCCTTTATTCTTTCATTTTTAAGTTGACAATAATAGATTAGTTTATATCTAAAATCTCACCTAGTTAAAAACTTTGATTGTATAATTGTCTTTCAGCCAATAGGTAAATTTGTCAAGGAACCAGTTTCTACAATTGATCTAATTTGGGGTAATTCTTTTCCTCTGTTTAATCGATTTACTGAATCCTCAGATCTCAAACACAAAAGACCAATAGAATGAACTTTTTCAAGTTTTGAAAAAAGATCAATATAAGCCTAAGGTCTTCATGTTAAGTCTGTTATCAGTACCTGCAGATTCACATGCATCTCTCAGATGAAGGATGTAGGTTAACAATGTCTCTTGAAGATGATATAAAAGAAATATGCTCTCGTTTTCTTACCACAAGGTTAACAGTAACTGGATGTGCTCACACACTATCTCTACTACAAAACCTTCTTGGTGTCTCTAGAAGGACTAAGATCTTTCCACTAAAACACAGAGCACTTTGCCTCCAGTCTTGTTCTCTTGGTGTGATCTTGGGAGTACACAACTCCTTCATGTTTTTATTTTTTAAATGGGAATAATAACAGTTACTGTGAGGATTATGTAGAACAGACTTTCCATGCACAATATTTAGAACCATCCCTGGCACAGTTTAAATCCTCAAGAAATGCTAATTGCAATTGTTATAGTTAATAGCTTCTCTGGGAAATATAGTTATTTAAATGCACATATAGTCACTTTGCTTGGGATTCATCTTCGTGTCTGCCTGGGCTATATACACAGGAGGTTTTCAGTGATATGGTTTTTTTTTTTTTTTTTTGGATAAGAGCACAAATGGTGACTAATAGCAAATGTAGGGATTCAGGATGTTAATTTCTTCATTGGACACACAGCCTTGGTAACAAATCTTGCTGACTGCAAAGGAAATGTCACCAACTGTCAGAGATACAGCAACACATTGCTCAAACATATGTGCCAGGGAAGCAGAAACTTGTTATTGTATGTGTGAGAAATCCGTAAGCTACCCAGTCAAAGAATTGCTCCTGGATTCTTTGCTGGACTCCACCCACACGCTTATATACACTGCATTTTCTGGCAGGTTTAGCGGGAGCACTCAACACTATGCTTTTTGGGGATAAAGTCATGGAGGACACTTAGACCCCACCTGAGCAGTGTCCCTTCCTGTGAGCTTCCTTTACTTATTGTCCAGGGACTTTTTCTTCCCCTGGGATTGAGTCATTCACTGTGAAGCATTAAAAAAAAAAAAAAAAAAAAGGCTTGAAGACTCGGTGAAAAGGCTTCTGGCCTCAAGATTTTAGATGCATGCTTCTGAGGTGAGCAGTTCTACTTCTGAGAACTGCACTTGCCTCTGGCTATGAAAAGCGGAGGGAAGATGGGACATTGTTCTAATGGAAACTGACTCAGGGACAAGGCCATTTCTGGGTTCTTTCTAGAGAAAACTGTTTCTTGCCAGTAACTGGCCTTTCTACTACCAAGGCTAGCTTGCACTGATAGTTGTGGGTGCCCTGGAAATTCTGGCTGGTTCTATCTCTACCACCCCATTGCTTGTGGGCAGCCTCCATGTTTCTCTAGGAGCTCCTCCAAATATCCCATGGAGATGGGGAAGCATGGATTCTTTGGGGCTGGTAGTGGCATGTAAGCCCCAATCCAAGTAGGATGGCAGAGGACCTACTGGACTCTACCTTATGATCCATGGCATCACCTTCTTTGTCACTAATGAAGACAGCTATACCATTAGACTTCATAGGTTCTAATTCTCCTTCTACCATTTTCTAATTGTGTGGCCTTGTTTCTCAACTCCCCTCCCCCCCAGTACAAGGATTTGAGCCCAGGACCTTCGCACTAAGCGACATCTTAGCCCTCTTTATTTTTTATTTTGAGATCAGGACCTCACTAAGTCACTATGGTGCCCAGGTGATCCTCCTACCTCAGCCTCCCAGAATACTGGGATTACAGATGTTTGCTACCACATCAGGCTTTCAACCTCACTTCAGTGACAGTTTTCTTAAACTCTCACTTCCAGAAATTGACTCTAACTTAAGAAAGAACTGTATTTTTTTAAAAAAAAATGATATCAGGGACTCTGATTTGTGGGCAAGATGGGATGTCAGGAAGAAGGAAGCCCCAAATGATCTGGCCAGCAAGTCTGGCCACAGCCCACAAGACAGAACGGCACACAAACTGACTTCAGTCTCACTGTGTCTCTGCTCCATATGCACAGTTCAGGGCAAAGCTCTTCCTCAGCCTCACCAGTTACATCGTGGCATATGGGTGGGGAGGCTGGGGTCTTGGGTGGGGAGGCTGGGGTCTTTGCTCTCCTCTGAAGAGTATCCTGTGGGAGAAATAACAGAAAAGAGAGCGGATTCTTGGGGTTTTCCAACCATGTATTTGCCTAGTATCTGACTCATATGATTTTGTAAGTATTAAAATGAGATAATGCATGTGAATCTCTCTCAGTACACTATTTGGCACAAGAGTAGCTACTCAGGAAATATGACCTGTTATCAGTCACTGTTGTGGGCTCTGCAAGGCTAAACGTTGTGCTTGTGTTTGTCTACCCCTGCCAGGCACATATGAGCCTGTCCAAAATAGTTGTCAGGCCTATGCTCTGTGTGTGTGTTACTGGGGATTGAACCCAGGGTCTTGGTATGGAGCTATATCCTCAGACCTGTCCCCCACCTTTTGTATTTTTTTTTTTTAATTTTGAGGCAGGATCTTACAAAGTTGTTAAATTGTCCAGACTGGGGTTGACTTTATGATCCTTCTGCCTCAGTCTCCTAGATTGCTAGGATTGCAATGGTATGCCATGACCTATACTCTTAAGAAAAATTATTTGTACCAATAATTCATTATTTCATTCATCTAACAGACATTTGCTGAGTGTTCACTTTGTGCCCAGGACAGAGCAAAGGGCCAGGAAGTCACATGATAAATAAAAGTAAACACAGGTCAGGTCTATATGGAACTAAGCATCTGGGGATGGAGGCCAACATGGGCCACGTACTTAGACATTTGGGGAAAATTATTTGTGCTGAGTTTTTTAAAAGCTGTATGTTGTTGAAAAAACAATGGATCTGACTTTATACAGATATCAGGAAAGTCTTCTCTCATTAAGGAATCCTGGGCTGATAGCTAATGAAAGAGCTGGCATCATTGGGGCAAAAAGAAGGATTAAAGCTTCTGGGAGCCTGGGCTGAAAGTTCATGGGCCCTGAGGTCAGGAGGAACAGGGTGGAGACATGAGGTCCCCAGGAAAGGCTGCTGTGACTGGAGCAGGGTGGGCAGTGAGATGGGGCTGTAAAATCAGGCTGGATGTTGGAGTCTTCAGGGTCCCGTGGGCCATGTTAAAGGGTTTGGTCGGAATGAATTTTAATCATGATGTGACTCAACACCATTTGTATTTAAAAAGACAAGGTTGTGGTCTGTCGAAAGGATGGGAGGGGGTTGAGTGCACTCAGCAGAGCAACTGTGACTCCCAGTGTGTGGAAATACGTCCTGGGTTGGTGTGTGCAGCAGATTACAGCTGTGGCAAACAGTGCTCCACCAGGCGTGCTGTCTCCCAACGCTCGACCACGACTCAAATACTGTGCCGAATGCTGGCCTCTGCAGAGGCTTCATTAGCAATTAGAATTCGACATCATCCCTCAAATGGATCACAGTGACTCCCGCAAAACAAATGTGAAAGGAAAAGATGCAGATAAACAGTACATTTATTATGTCTGCCCCAGCTGTATTAATCCTTACTGTGCTCACTGAGACAAAAACAAAAACAAAACAGTTGTAACCCTTCTACCAAGGTTCCATTGTTGTTTGCTATTCATTTATTCATTCGACAACTGTGTAAACCACTCTGTCCCCTTTCTCTAGGTATTGGTGAATCACAGATGAATGATAGAGCTCTGCCTCTCCTCACATTCTTGCAGGAGGGGATCATAATGTAAGTGATGAACTGATGAAGTCCTATGATGGGTAAAGGGAAAAACTGCACGTGTGTCTTGGTAAAGGAGCAAAACCTGATTCTATAGATGTGACAAGACTTTTTCTGAGGCAGTAACTTTTGGTTTGGTTATAACCATTTATGTCTAGTACTGGATAAAAATGAAAGCTGTTGTACTAGTTGAAGAAAAATATTTTAGGTTAGATGCCAAATGTATAAGATGAATTTGGGAAATATATATTCTCTGTGCTTGGAGTACATGTTTGGAAATATTCTGGATGTGACATTGGTAAAATAGAATGTTCTAACCATGTGTTTGTTCAGCAGGGTAGCCACTAGCCACATATGACAATTTACATTTATAATTAAATTAAAACCAAATACAATTTTAAAATCACTTCTTCAGTAACCCTCACCCTAGTCAATGGTGTCCAGTAGGTATCATTGGATAGTGCAGATATAGAATGTCCCATCTTCATAGAAAGTTCTACAGGAAAGTGCAGTTGTGACTAACTAGCTTCAGGAGAACAGGAACTGATCTCTTGTGGGAAGACCTCAGTAATAGAGGAGGTTGCAGGACATTTAGGTTCTTGGGACCACAAGAGTTAGATTACTTTTGACTGGGTGGGAGATCTTTTTTCATGTTAATGACAGGATGATAGAAGAAAAATTTAACTCCCAACCTGCTAGATGTCAGATGTGTTGAGTTTGTGTCTCCTAAAACTGAAGAATAAATATTAAGGAACAGTGGAAATTAAGTGTAGGAAAGGTTGATTGAAATACAGCTCCCAAGGGGCAAGGAACGGTTTTGAAAGTGGGTTGTCCCCAAGGTCCTTTGTCAGGGATAATTTTTATCATAAAGTCACAATGTGAGTATAATGTGGGTTAAACTACAACCAACCTAGAGGATTACAAATGGAGTCACTTAGCTAATGCAGGATTGATCTAATAGGGATGTAAATCATGCAACAATGGTATGTGGAAAGAACGAATGATGGATCCAGATATTTGGGTGACTGATGCCTATCTGGACTTTGTTGGACCAGATGATACAAATCCCAGTACAACCTCGAGTTACTATTTATCCCTCAAAAACATACATAGGCCTGGTCATTCCATCTTTATCTTGAGGGCTGATCTTTAGTAAATGTCCCTCCAGACACAGTTTTGATGTGCTCTTATCTTTTACACTCAATCTGCCTGCTAATTTCTAACTTAGCTGCCTATATTAATGACAGTGAGAAAAGCCACATGCAAAGAGGATAAAAGGAATTGTGGATAGGCTGACTAGTTTTGTTGTGGAGGAAAATTGGGGTGAAATTGGAGAGGTCTGTGTGCCAGAGAAACAGGGATGGAGTGTCCCAGGGACGGTAGGTGTGCTTGGTTGAGGACCATTCAACCAAGCTTTGATTTCTTGCCCATTACTTTGAACAAAGATGGTTCCAGTCTTCCCAGAAGTGTTAAGCTGGGTGAAAGAGAAAAGGGCAGTTGGAAAGTGCATGGAAACAGCAGGAGTAACTTGTTTAAAAACTGCAAGGGTGGAAACAGCATGGCACGACTGGGAAACAATCCCGTGACTGGTGGAAACAACATGGTATGACTGGGAAACAATCTCGTGACTGGAACAAAAAGAGTTTGAAGTAGTGCTCCATGTGGTCAGTCACTGGGGGTGTGGCCTGAGTGCAGAAGGGCTGCTGGAATGTGGTGATAAGCACAGTGGGAAGGCCACAGTCTTTGGAGCCAGGGTTCCCCCACTTACTGGCTCTGTGACTTTGGGGCAAGATCAGTTACTTCTTGTGCTTTGGTTTCCTCGTAATTAACCTCTGTTTAAAGAGATTTCCTATTGAAATGAGCATCAACATTTTAAGTGTTACAATTTAGATATAAAAATATTATAGCTTCTTTATTTACTGTCATAGGTCTAAACTTCATGAGTGTCATTCTTTTTCCCTTGGTAATCAAGCATCAGCCCCCTAAAAACATTCCCACTGTCCACACACATGTAGGGGACCTTCTTCATGCATCACAAGTAGCCACACTGCCCACGACTCTGCCCATTGGTTTGACCTGCCTGTTCCAGTTTCAAACCAAAGTTGGTTTGAAAAAAGCTTGCTGGACAGCAACTACTGTCCTTTGTGGAGCTGTGCCATGGCTAAATCCTTCAGTATACCAGGCATCAGATGGAGGCCCCTCTTTCCCTTCTGCATAGGGACTGGGGGTCAGGTCCTGTAGTCTCCTGAATGAGTTCCTGGGCTGTGCACATCATGGGTCCCAAAACTGTTGCTAGTTCATCTGCCAACAGGCTAGCCAAGAAAGACGTCTACTGTTGGAGGTATGTCTGCAACATGTAAGAGTGGGGACTTGTACCTCTCCACTCCTGAAATGAGCTATCTGCATCCATACCCAGCCCTCTATAGGGTACTTTGTCTGCACTTGTACTGTCTGTAGTCCTGTGATGCTTTCACAGGCACGCAGAGCACAGTACACTGCTGCCTGTTGTTTCTCAGTCAGGGAGAGCCGGCTTTTGCTCCCTTCCATAACTGTTACCAAAACCAGCAGGATGCTTCCACTTGCCCTGTTTTTGCTTTAGGCCCCAGGCAAATCCATCAACATTCACACTGACAGGATAAATGGCAGGGTAGAGTCATAGGACTTGCCCCTGTGCAACAGACCTCTTTAAGTCCTGAAAAGCAGCTTCCACTTGCATCTGTCCAGTCCTATGTATCACCCTTATGTATCACCTGGTAGCAGTGTAGCTAGATGCTATATGAATGTCCACCAGAACTGTATCAAGCCAATGTACACCTGTAACTGGCATACCATTGTGGGTCTGGGGTATGCTTGGATTTATCAATAACAGCATCAGGAATTAACTTTCATCTTACCCAATCAGATAATACTCAAGAATTTGGCAGACAAGCCAGGTCCCTGGACCTTGTCTTTGTTTACAGCCCAACTCCTTTGCCAGCAAAGCTTTCTTTGAGTTATGTGCAGCAGCTTCCTAACCTGCAAGGCAATCAGAGGATAATATAATATCATCAATTCAATGAAAAAATGACACAGAATGTGGCTTGGGCCAGGTGGCCAAATGCTGGACCACCAGGCCATGACACAAATTTGGGCTAGCAGATAGCCTTGGAGCAACACCCAGAAGGTACACTGCCTGCTCTCCCGTGTGAAGGCAAATTGATCCTGACTGTCAGGTGCAGTAGCAATGGAGAAGAAGGCATTAGCCAAACCCACAACATAATGATATCAAGCCAGCATCAGGGTGGACACTCCATCAAGTCTGCAATGTGAGGCACCACTGCATGAGTTGGGGAGTCACTTTATTCATTTCCCAGTAATCCATAGTCTTGTCCACATCCCATCTGGCTTGTGCACTGGCCATGTAGGGGAGTTGAAAGGGATCTGTGCAAGGTGTATCACTCCTGATTCTTCCAATTTCAAGATAGTCTGTCCCATCTCCTCAAGGTCTCTAGAGCTGGTACTGCTTTACGCACGCAACCTGCTCAGCTTGCAGGAGAGCCAGTGGTATCTGGTGCAGCCTTGGGCTATGGGTCTTACCACACAAATTTGAAATTGGCATTCTTCCTGAGCAGTGTCTAGCTGAGCACCGGTCAGTATATTCATCCCCAGTAGGTGTGGGAGCAAGTACCCGATACCCAAAGTCACCTGGGCCTCTAAGACCATGATGTAGTGACCTCTATATCCTTCTATGCACATGGTAGGCCCTGTAAAATGGTCTGGATTGCTGTATATTAGCACTGACTTAGCTCCAGTATCCACCAATTCTGATATATGGTACACATTTGGTGGGGGGGAACCAATAAATAGTGATTTCCACATGTGGCCTCCAGTCTCCCAGGACCCCCAAGACCCAGGTATCTCAGCCTGCCTCCTAATCCAGGTAAAAAGAGGCCAGTGTCATTTTTGCCTACTTCCCTGCAGCTGCTTTGGCCTTTTGGCCCTGGTCCACTGGCCGGTATTGCTGCTCCACAGTCAGCAACACATCCAGAAGCTGCCCATCTAACTTATCTGCAGCAAGGCTGGCAGCCAGCAGGTCTGTTCAGATCTGATGCTGCCTGACCTTCACTGACCCCACAGCCTGTCCTTAGAGAGATGGCCCTGCTTACTGAGAGCTCCCCTGCTTTTTCTTTTTTGCCAATACAGGTTTTATAGATCTTGCCTTACCTTAGCTTCACTTCCACATTTCCCAGGCTGGCCAAGTCACCCATAGCATCATGGATTAGGCAATCTGTAAAGGAGTCTAGAAGGGCTGCCACTGATCTGAATATGGCATCTGGCCTGCTCACCGGGACCATCTCCTTCATGTGAGCCTTCAGCAGTTCCTTATCTAGGCTATGGTACTGCAGTACAAACATCTGCTGTACACCAATTCCACATAGCACAGCCATCAAGTCTAGACAGGTTGTCTATTTAGTGGTTTGTTCCTGAAGGTTGCTTGGATTCTCCAAAACCAAGTGAGCTGCTGTCATCAACCAATTTATCACAGTCTTATTTTTTTATCTGGGGTTGTCCTCTGCACATCTTTCAAAATCTGTCACATAGAGGGCATGTTGGCTACACTGGCTATTTGGAACATCTTCTGTGGGCTTAACTGCATGTTATAAGCCCCACCATCCCACAGCCATAACAGCCACGCAGGCACTGTTTCACCCCTCTTCTGCTTTAATTGCTTTGCCAGCTCCTGCAGTTCCATGCTGTATAGGTCGTGTGCAGGGTAGAGGTACACGGCCCTCCCAGTCTTCCTCTCTGGGCTAAGGCTTCCACTATCTCCACTTTTTGATGAATAGCTGGTCTATCATGCAAAACTAGGGTATATTCCAGGGGTTTTGTCACGAGGACTTACATTTCTGGAAACATTTCTGGAGGAGGCAGTGCTTCCCATTGCCTTGTGACATGAGCTCTGCCACAGCCAGCTATTGCTCAAGGTCCTCCTCTATCTGCTGCAGACAAAGCACCCACCTCTTGATTTACATAGCAGAAGAGAGTGAAGAACAACCAAGCCACTTGCTCTGCTGTTACAAAATGAGGGAGAGGAATTTGTCTGTTTATTGCTTCTAAGACTTGCATGCTATCCCTGGGCTCCAAATGGACTGATTCCCAGTCCTCCAGGGCTCTCTCCCTTGCCTTTGAGCACTCCCAGGACTATCCCAGAGCCATCCCAGGACCACTCACCTCAACTCCTGCTGACTCTGCCAGTTGTCATCCCACTCAGGGGGTCCAAGGGAGATTTTTGAAGGTGCGTTCCCAAGGTTAAAGAACGCATGTGTGCAAGACATCAGCAATAATAGCAAAGCAGAGGAGCATCTTTATTGTATATTTTTTATGCAAGTTGTTATCACCTACTTACATTCTCATGTGTTGACCTCACTGGTGCATGCGTACTTGTCCACTGCTAAATCATAGTTATATAGTCATGCCCTGATGTGCCGGGGTCATGTCCTGAGGGCTGTCTGGAAACATCCTTACATGCCCCAAGCTTTGACTTAGACTGAGCAGTTCCCCACACCATCCCAATCTCTGATCTAAAATCACCTCTCATTTAATTGCTGACTCTCAACCTGATACTAACTTTTGAATTCCCCATCACTGCATGTGGAAGCACCAAATTCTTCTAGGCTATCTTCTTGCCAAAACATGTCATGTTTCTTTTTCCTTCCTGTTGCACATTTGTCTGAGACAGTCTGAAAATTAGTCCCTTTCCAGAATTACAGATGGAAAGTGGTCCTAAATCCCCAAAACTCTCTGTTCCTCTCATACTCACTGACATTTTTTTTGCCTCTCCATGGACTCTGCCCAGGTCCTTAACCCTGGAGGGAAGTCAGCACTAACTCCCCAGATGACCTACTATGCAAATACCCTTTCTGCTTCCTATCTGGACAGGTGGGAGAGCTCCTTATATCATATCCTGGTTTCATACCCCTGGCTTGTGGTAAAAAAAAAAAAGTACATTCAGATTTTAATGCTTTATTTTTGGTATGTTAAGTGGTGGTTTTAGAATTCCTTATTCATGCTCAACTCAGTCTGCCTCCTGAGATCTGTATTTTGCTGGTGTGTTTTTGTCCTAAAAAGATGGTGATTAATGGAAACACCAATGAAAGCAGTTGGAGGATGTGAGAATCTTAAATGGCAAAGAATATAGAAACAGATTGTTAGTTACAGCAGAATTTGTCACACATGCTTTTAGAGGGCTGTCTTCTCAGGTCTTTCACATTCTTCATAGGACTTCTAGCGATGAATGAGTTTACCTGTGCTGAATGAGGAGTCAGTGAAACACATGAAGCTCCTTTGCCATTCTAACTTTCTACATTTAACTCCTCTGACCCTTTCTCTGCCTGACTCATTGAAAGACTCTGGCCCACCTAGTGTGTCATATAGATTGGTGTAAATAGTCCCTCTCCTTTAGTGTTCACTGCAACCCTAAATGAAGCCTAGTTCCTAGAATCAGTCATCCATTGAACACTGGTGTCCACTTCTGTAGTTTGAGACTCTAATCCTGAATTTCATGGCCATATTGAGCAATATTTTTTGTGTTTTTCTGTAGGATTTGTTAACCTCTGAACTATTCACATTTGGGGGCTAGATAATTCTTTGTTGTGAAGGCTGTCTTGTGCCACTGCAGGATATTTAACAGTATCTCTGGCTCCATCCATTAGATGTCAGTCATCCTTTCCTCATTGTGACCATCAAAAATGTCTAGACATTGCCAAATGTCCCCTGGATGACAAATTGTCCCTAGTTGAAAACCACTACTCTGGTATGTAACTGCTCTACTCAGGAAAAATTGGAACTGTTTACTTCATAGCAGAAAAGTCACAGGGTACAGGATTTAAGAAAAAAATTAAAACATCTTTATTAATAATTCTAAAAATTATAATTATCACAATATTAAGTGGAATATTTACAGAGTTTTCAGCATATGGTATTTACCAAATAGCTATTGTAGGGATTTTGGACTTAGTTTAGTAAGAAAGAAGTTTGTCCTTCATGATTTTTAAAGAAAATTTATATTCCAAGAAGGGTGCCGACAGTATCAGATGTACATTTCAGAAAGGTTGGTTGAAGGAAGCAAGGTTGGTGGCAGCAAACCTAGGCTGGCAGCAAAACGTTTCCGTTTTGAGTTAGGAAGAGAACCAGGGAAGGTCTGGATTGGGTGCATGTAAATAGACTGTTGGGGCTGAGGTAACTGGCTGCAATCCAGGTGCTGTGGATTGCAGTTTAGAATGTCTGCATTCTTTCTAGGGTGACTGGAAGGCCAATGGCAGAATCTCCAGTTAAGCAGGTAGTTTGCAGGACACTGTAGCATTATGGCATGTAAGAGAGACAGACCTTCTATTTTTAACTCTAGCAGGTGGACCACACTGCAATCACAAACATTCAAAATGTGCTAATATGGCAACACTCTATTTCTTGAAGATGCTTTCAGCAGATACAGCAGCATCATTTACAATGCCCAGAAGTCCTCTGTTAGCTAGCTTGAAGTAGCTCATTGGCAAAATCATTCTGAAAGTTTCCAGGGAGAAATGATACACTGCTTTGTGTTCTGTCTGAGCGTTGGGATCCTTTTCTATGTTATAACTTACCTACTTTAACAGAAGATGTGGCTTCTCAGTATCTCAACACATAACTCCATTTAGCTGCCGTGGACATTTTGTCTGTGTTGCATTCCAGTGGACGAGAAATGGCAGGGTTGCTGTTAAAATGAATTTAAAACTTGAACTGCATATGGGTCAGTCATCTGTCTTGAGGAGAGAAAGCAGTGAGCAACAGGGTCTGGAAGAAGTTGTAGTCTCTGACCAGTTTTTAGCTAAAACTTGTGCAGGCTTTTGTTTCCATTTTGCACCAGTAACTTTGACAGACTAGCTACTTATCTGTCACCAGGGGATGACTGACAGGGAGGCCATACTCTCATTTGCTTTTTATAGGTGTGGCTTTCAACAAAGGACACATATTTGGCATCCCCTTTGTGTGTGTGTGTGTGTGTGTGTATGTGTGTTAAGAAATCAGAGCAATTTCTTTTATCTGTGTTCTATGTCTCTCCAACCTGGAATCTTTTTTTATTCTTTCCTCAGTAATTACGAAAATGAGTTTTTCTGATGAATTTGCTCTTAAATTATCTTGAAGGATGTTCCTATCCAGATTGTAATGTTAAATTTCTTCCTAAAAATCAATTAAGTCCATGAAAAATTTCGGTGAGAAATAAGGAAAACCTCCAGCATTTTCCTCTAGAGTTTGATGTTTACAGAGTCTACTTTCTTTTTACTGTACAAAACAAATCTCTTAGGATTTGCTTATGCTGTTCTGATGTGCCACTTTTGATTTTTTATTTAAGCTCAAACTAGCTACTGATATCCTGCTGCTCCCACTGTATAGTTACTCTAATTCAGTTCCAGACAGTTCCTCTCAATATAAAAGTCATGTCTGTAATCCACCGGCAGGCCACCCAAAGTGGTCTTTTGATATTTTGGAGTTGTTTATTGTACAGTTCCAGCTTCTGGCTTCATAAAACACAAGTTTCATAACAACTGTAATTGCAAAGTCCCTTTTTCTAATACACTAAGCTAAGCTTTTCTGGGGCATCTTGCTTTCCCCAAATTAACTGGCTTTCTTTCTCCCTCAATTCTCACTCCCTTTGACAGAACACCCTCAGGTGAGAAGTGTATTGAAAACTCAACTGGTAGAATAACGTGCTTCTCAAGGAGAAAATAAGGCTCTGCCTGCTTAAAAGGGGTAGTGCAGATGACACCTGCGTTGAAGGATAATGAAGATGATGATGGCAATGAAGATGGTGGCAATGATGATGATGATAATGATGTTGCTGTGAAGGGAACGGCTAATAATTGTTGAGCTAATAATTAAGTCTCGTGCTTAGATGTGCTTTTATATTCACTATATGACTGAATCTTCACAATGATGCTGTGAGGTGCTCTTACTGTTCCCATTTGACAGATGAGGGAACAGAGATAGGTTGTGGTACTAAATAAAGAGAAGTCAAGTTCTCCTGGGTGTCAACAATGAGGGCAGTCTGTGATAGCACTGGTAGATTCATTGGTTTCTTAGTAAGGTTTTTATTGTTTTTTCTACACCAGACCCTGAACTGAGTGCTAAATGATAACATTCTTCAAGGTTGTCCTTGATATGCCTGGAGTGCTGACTATTCAGATACTCATGGACATCCTGCAGTATGCTGGACACCGCTGCTGACACCTAACTGAGAGCTTGCCATGTTGAAAGCTTGGTTTTTGGTCTAAAGGCCACAAGTCCCTGGTAGGATATTAAAACAAGCAGGGGGAAATTGTAATCCTCTTATTATTAGTATTTGATCTGTTTTTAAAATTAAAATTACCTGTCAGCTATAATAAAATATGTTAGAGGTATTTAACATAAAAATGGAAAATCTTGAGTCCTATTTATTAATTTTTATTACACTGGGATTAGATCTTTCATTTCTAAAAGTATCACAATGTTTAAAGACTATTCGTAAATCTGTTTTGCATATAAATATGTCCTTATGGTTTTGTAAGTTTTATATCTGCTCTGAGTTGTTTAAGATAAATTTACCTAATCCTGAAATACTAGGATGAGGGGTAAACTGAAATACAAACAGGCTGAAAAGATATTCTATTTTTCCATATGAGTACTAAACAAGTGGAATTTGTATTCTATGAGATGGTACAATGAAAATACTTAAATCTCTTAGAAAAGGCTATATTAGGTTGGTGAATGGCAAGTAAGAAGAACTGCCCTGTGATATTGATGTTAGGGGGCTATGGCCTCTTGGACCTGTTAATAGCTATCATTTGTTCATTTGCTGAGCAAGTAATAAATGAAGCAACTACATAATGCAAATGTGTGTGTGTGTGTGTATATATATATATATATATATATATATCTCAACATTTACTTTTATTCAAGGTCCCTTGTCAATAATGTTATGGAAATGAGAAATTGTATAATCATACAGATTATAAATTGTTGCTCTTATTCTTTATTATAAAATGAAATAAAGAAAAGAGATGCTGCATCTGGGAGGAGTAATAAGAAGCCAATTCACCCTTCCTGTGAGCCAACTGGCACATGGGCTGGGAGACAAGAACCCCCACCCCACCAAGCAACGTGCTTTGGAGGACAGGTTGAGTTGATAGCAACTGAGGTACAAAAACAACTTAATGATTGTATTGTTTGATTGACTTTGCAGGCCTCAGGCCAGTAGTCTGAATATCTATTAGGAGGATATATATGCAATGTAGAAAATATGGAGATTTCCTTCTGTCTTGTTTTTGAAATCCAATATTGTTCTCACTGTTTTGTTTTCTTCTGTTTTATTGAATGTTCTGTTTTGATTGGCTTTATTCTATACTGTTTTGTTTGATTTTATTATATCTGATCGTATGGGCAGCAATTTTGAGGATAACAAGAGGCATTATGGTAGCCATTGTTGATTTCCTGTTATCCTATTTTGAAGACCAGTATCACTTTCACTGTTTTTTTTTTAAAGAGAAACAAAAGCATGTAAAGGGTAGAGATAATACAGAATTTCAAAAAAAAGGAGATAAACAATAAGAAATCACTAGTTGATAAATTACATATTGTCCTCTTAGAAATAGTTGTTCAAGTTACAAAATTAAAGCATACAAAGTAGATATACAGTGAGAGTGTAAACTCTACGCATGCATAAATCTCTACATATATTTCATCTTTTCTGTTCACTGTTTTGTTTTGATTGGCTTTATTCTGTTTTGTTTGGTTTTATTCTCTTTAAAATAAAATAATGAAATAAAGAAAATAAACCACAGGTGTATATATTAACAAAGTCATAGGGCTGTTCATTGCAGTATTGTTTTCAATGACTGAAAATTAGAAACAACCCAAATGTCCAATGACAAGGGATGTATTAAATAGATGATATAGAATGTAGTTATTAAAGTGACCATGCAAGAGACTAATAAAGACATAGAAAAATGCAAATGTGATTTCCTAACAGTGCATACAATGACAGTCCATGTTTAAAAAATTTCTGCATGCATAGAAAATTCATTAGAAAAGCTGTATTCTAAATGTTAGCAGTGACAAAAATTAATGCTAACCATAGTTTTCTCTAGGTGGTAATATAATGAATGGCGTTATATTTGTATTTTCCCTTCCTTAATTTGAAAAATATCCTTGCAATAAACATGTATTATATTAGTAATTTATAAAAATGATAACAATTACCAAAAGGAGAAGAAAGGACAGAGGAGAAAGAAGGAAGAAAAAGCCAGTTAAAGGCTTGAAATAAATGAGTAGTCCAAGTAACATAAAAATCCAATATAATTTGAATAGATTAATGTTTGAAAAAATAAAGAACAATATTGTTCCCTGTGATTTAATTTTCTCTCCCTCTTGGATTTCTTTTTTTTTAAATTTTTTTTTATTGGTATTGGGGATTGAACTCATGACTACACACTTGTAAGGCAGGCGCTTATGCTGCTGAGCTAAATCTCCAGCCCCCCCCCCCCGCTGGATTTCTTGTAGATTGTATTGTTTAAGACAGAAGTTTTGGTTCAACTAAGCAACTAAGTCTTGTGGTTTGCCAGACCCAAAAATTGTTCTGCTGTGGGAAAAATCTAAACACTTTATATATACATATATATATATATAAATATATATATATATTTTTTTATTTCAATTATTGCTCCTGCCAGATACCTCACTAATATGCATTATTTTTGAAATCCTATTCACAATTTTTGAACTTGCAGAATTACCGAACCCATTCTGTGTGCTTCCACTCAGCACAGAAACACAAAATAAACAGAACAATTATAGCAATGAGAATGATTAAATCACACACAAACACACACATGTGCATATGCAAAACAAAATTATAGCTACTTTTCCATGAACCTTGGAGAGTATGTTCTTACAGAGGTGGGAAAATGTATACAAATCATGTTGGAATAAGAACATGGAGTCTACCATAATATTACTATCTCTAATATTATAGGGCGATTGAAAATTTTAATCTTGAAACAGAATGTGATTAGTAAAGGGAAAATTTGTGGAGATGGGGAGTCTGTATGCGTAGTATCAGAACCTGCTAGATGATTTGTAGGGCCTTGTAGAGCACGGGAAAGCAGGGTCCCTTGTTCAACAATTATTAAGAATTTCAAGATTGTGCTAACAGGGCAGTAATCTGGGTGCAGAGCACTTTAAGTGCAGGGCCCTGGCTGGCAACTCAGGTTGCAAACCCAGAAAGGCAGCTTGTGGAGGGGACCAGGATACTAGTCTGGTTCTATTACCAGATATACAACTAAGCCTATTATATTTTCCCTCTAAATTTTATATTCCTCATCCTTAAAAGCCAGGAGGATATTTTCCAGGGAATATTTGTTGTAAATAACACAGATGCAACTCCGCTGGTATAAGCAATGAAAAGGAGCATCTGGGGCTCAGATAACAGTTGAGGGCTGCTACTGCCTTTGCTCTCCAGTGGAGACAAGTGACCCTTTCTGAAATAGCCAGATAATAAATACTTTCAGTTTTGTGGGCCGAGTGGTTTGTGTTGCTACTATTTAACTCTGCTGTTGTAGCACAAAAATAGCCACAAGCAAGATGTCAAGGAATGAACGTGGCTGTCTTCCAGTAAAATGTCATTTATGGACAAGTCATTTATATGGTTTCATATAATTTTCATATTTTTCTTCATTTGATTTTTCCCAATTATATAAACACGTAACAGACACACTTAGCTCTTGAGCCATACAAAGACAGGTCCAGGCTGATCTTACCTGTGGATATTAGTTTCATGGTCTGTGTTCTAGGGGCAGAGGCATCACCAGGCATTGGTATTTCTGGGATGTGTTTCTTCCTCTCATGGCTGTGTCCTGATTTGCTGTTGATCTCAGCAGCAGAGATTTCAGAGGTTGTCTGCTGCAGATGGTCTTCCTTTCTCCACAAGATCAGGTGTGTGTAGGTGGGTCAGGGAGTGAGACTGCTCCTTCAGAATGGTTACTTCAGAGATAAAGGCATCTCTTCTGCCTTCCAGCCTTTGACTGGATTGATGGGGCTTATGTGTCACAGGACAGCCACTGTACATAAAAGCATCGTGTATTCTGATTGGCCAGCCCAAAGTTTGGTGGCCAATACCATCTGTAAATGTAGTGGGGAGAAGATTTCTAGATTCACCATCCCTGAAAGAACCATGTAACATAGGTGAAGGATCAGTGTGCAAAGGATCCATGGGGCAAGTGGTGTACTGTAGGGAAAAACAGTACAAGGTGATTACAAGGAGGGTGGACAAAACATTTTGTAAGATCCTTATAGGAGGATACCTTAAAAAAATTGTAGTAAATGAAATGTAACTTCAGTACAGTTGTTCTTTTTAGAAAAGATGCTTATGCTGACTGTATCATTCCAAGGATAGGACTGGATTTGCAATGATCTATCCAACACTGATGGGGAAAATAACTTTCCCATGATTGTTTTTACTTTCCCAGTTACCACTGACAAATAACTGGAACACACACTCCATTTTTGCAAACTTAACTCCCTCTCTGAGTCACTCTTCAGAGGATGTCAGCATGGTCTCCATTCTTCCTTGGCCACTGAAGAGGCTTGCTTGGTGACCAAGGGCCTCCAGGGTGTCAAATTTGACACACTGGCCAAATTTTAAGTAGCTGAGTAAGTTCTTCCATGTGCCATCTCTTCTCCTGGCTTTCAAAGTTCTACAAGAACAGTGAATTACAGTTTGTGACATCTACATGACTTACCTAACCTTTACATCAAGTATAAATATAGAAAAGATAGATCCTGCTGCCCCCACATTAGAGATCATAAGACTGACATTTAGACATGTTAAATGGCTTGTTATTGACTCTATCCTTGGTACCTGCATAGAGCTGAGAATTCAGTATTGGTCTTCTGATACTGAGTCACATTTTTTCTTTTGCTTGGTGTCCATGGTAGAATCTTACAGAAATTGGACATAGTGGCACACACCTGTAATTCCAGAACTTTGGAGGCTGAGGCAGGGGGATCACAAGTCTGAGCCCAGCCTGGGTAACTTAGTGAGTGAGACCCTATCTCAAAAAGGGGTGGTGGTACTAGGATATAGTTCAGCACAAAGTATATTCAATCCACAGTACTATCAAAACCAAATGAAACCAAGTGAAACCAAACCAAACCTAACCAAGGCGTGCCATACTTCGCCTCACCTCACTTCACCTCGCCACACCACACTGAATCATACCAAAATAAACCAAACTACACCACAACACACTATGCCAAACCACAGACAGACAAACAAACAAAAAGCCCCCAAAGCAAAAGGCCCTAAGAAATCAAGCATACGCTTCTCCTTTTCCTCGCACTTTGCAGGTTCCTCCTCCATCCTGTTCCTCCTCCTTAGGGAAGGTCATCAGGAATCTCTCCCTTTCTCAGCCTTCTTCTTGGGCAACTATTCCTGTGTGTGATAACTGTTTCAAGGATTTCTGGGTTTCTGTTGCTGATGAGTCATCTCTCCCTGTGTCTCCTTCCCCCAGAACATTTTAGTGTCCCTATCTGGCTTTAATGACATTGTGCCTCTTACATGCTTCACACCCTGATGGATAGGATCTCTGTCACTTGGTTTAATATCCCTTCCTGACCACATTGTTGTGTACACAGTGACACATATTTTTCATTAAAATTAAAAACTTTTATATCAAAAGGCAGTTATGACAGAGTGAAAAAACAATCTATATAACAGGAGAGTATATTGGCAAATCATGTTTTTTGGTTTTGTTTTGTTTTCCTTTTCCTCAGTGCTGGGAATTGAACCCAGGGCCTCAGGTATGCTAAGTTCTGTGTCCCTCACCTATATTCCCAGACCTTTTAAAAAATTTCATTTTGGGACAAGGTTTTGCTAAATTGCCCATTCTGGGCTCAAACGTGTTAACTACCCATCTCAGCCTCCGAGGCACCTGGGATTACAGGCATGTGCCACTGAGCTTGATTAAATTACATTTTTAATAAGGGATTAATATCCAGAATATAAAAATAACTTCTACAACTCTGCATAACAACAACACAACTTCTGAACAACCAACTCAAAAACAGACAAAGGGCTCAGTCTCCAGAGAAGACATTTTGGTGACAAATAAGCTCATGAAAAGATGCCCATCACCATTAATTGTTAGAGAAATGGAAATCAAAACCAGAATGAGATACCATGCCACCACCATTATGATGACCATTATAAAAAGCAACACGTTTCCACCAAAAAACAAAAACAAAAAACAGAAGCCCCCCAAAATAATAAATGTTAGTGTGGATGTAGATAAATTAGAACACTTGTGCATTGTTACTGAAAGTTTAAAATACTACAACCATTATGCAGAAGAGTATGGTGGTTTCTCCAAAACATTAAATATAAAATTACCATATGATCTAGTAATTTCACCTCTGGATACATAGTCCAAAAAATTGAAAGCAAGGTCTCAAATAGATATTGCATTTGAATATTGAAGCCCATAGCAGCACTATTCTCAATAGCCAAAAGGTAGAAACAACTCAAATATCTATCAACAAACAACTGGATGGAAAAACAAGATGTGTTATACAGATACAACTGACTCTTTTTCAGTATTAAAAAGGAAAGAAATTATGATGCTTGCTACAACACGATGAACCTCAGTGAAGCAAGCCAGACACAAAAGGGTAAATATTGTTTTTACCTGTATGAGGTACCTAGAGTAGTCAAAGTCATTGAGAAAGAGAGCAGAATATTCATCACTAGGAATTGGGGGTGGAGGAGGAAGGAGTGGGGAGCTGCTGCTACTTGCACACAGAATTTCAGCTTGGGGTAAGGAAGAACTTCTAGGTATGGATAGTGGCAAGGGTTGCACAGCTATGTTATCCTTACTGACCCAGGACTGTACTTAAAACGGTTATACTGGTTAAGTTTTATCTTATGTGTATTTTACACAATAAAAAAGCAAAAGAAGTGCAACTGAATCCAACTGATTCCAGAGGACACCTGTAGCACTCAGTGTAGACTCCTGTGGCAGAGGCATAACATACAGAGTTAAAAATCCATTCCTGGGACATCCAAGCATAAAACTGGACCTCTGCCTTGTTGCTTATGAGCTGTAGGACCTTGGGCAGGTTACCAAGCTCACTGAGTATAGCTTAGGGATCAGTGTGAGAACGTAGTAGCAACCCTGTGGGCATGATTATGAGGATGAGCTCAGGATTGATTGTAGAAACTTCAGCAAAGTGCCTGGACCACAGCAAGCCTTCACTGAGTTGAAGCTATCGTTATGATTTCACATATTTTATGTGTGCTAAATAACGACAGTTTATGGAGTTTCTTGGTGATTCCGTCCTTTGCCTTCCGGGCTATCACCTAGGATGGAGTCTCTGAGTAGTCATCCATTGCATAGCCATACAGAGTCATAATGTCTTCAGTTTGCTTTAGCGCCCTCCCCCAACACCTGCCTAATGGACCCAGACCTGCAAAGGATGAGTAAACCATTGGGGGATGCTTGTCACTCATCCTTGGTGGAGAGCCATGACGTGGATATGACTCAGCAGTCATGTTTTAACTGCCTGTTTTTTGCCTTGCTCTGCAGTCCTGGTCCCTTGTGTATTTGTGTACACAATAGGGCTGATGATACTTGGGGTGCCTTTTGTGATATGAGTAAACTAGCAGCTGCAAGGGGTATTATCTAATTAAGACAGACATGTCTGCATTCCCGTTTAAGAGGTGGATTCTTGCCATGCAATTCCACAGAGATTGTCTGAGGGTAGGGATCACTTTGAACTCTGCAAGAGGTTTGTTCTCAGATCAGCAGCATCACAGTTCCTGGAACATGAACAGAAATTGATCCCTTTTGGGTTCACTAACTAGTGTGAGTAAAGAAAGGAAATCCAGTGTCATGATACAATAGCAAAGTAGACAAGATTTTCTTAAATGTGTAGGAGTAGCTTGATTTGCACTTGCTCATTAGAGGCTTGGGCAAATTTAAATACCCTAAAATTTACCTTTGTGGTATCCATGAAGCACCGATTACTAAGTAAATGAATCAGGTGAATGAGACAATTCAGTTAAATGTTTATCTTATGTTTGAGAATCAACTGTCTGCCCCGCCCCCCAAGGATTTAACTGGGCCAGTTTCCAGGAATTTTCCTAAATCCTTTTTCTAGTTAAACTTGCCTTGTTCCTCTTTCCTATTTCCCATATGTCTCCACTCCCTAATTTATTTTCTTCCAGCTCTTTTATTTTGTGGCTTTATCAGGCATGAAACTTGTTCCTCTCTCCAAGGTATACATGCGAGGCATTGTGCATTGGCAGGGCACCTAGTATGTGTGAGATCTTGTTGAGTTTTATTTATTTATTTTGTTGTTGTTTTGTTTTGCAGTGCTAGAGACTCAACCCAGAGCCTTTGCATTGGGCTACCACCTCAGCCCTTTTCTAATTTTTATTTTGGAGATATGGTCTCACAGAGTCATTGAATTGCCCAGACTGGGCTCAAACTTGCAATCCTGCTCAGATTCCCAGGGTGCTGGGATTACAGGTGTACACTGCATGCCTAGATCAGAGTATAGTTTAAACACTAGGGCCACAGACAGAAATGAAGGATTGGAGATGGTTGCTGGGTTGAATATAGACTTTTGTGTAGGATCCCAGCTCTATCACTTACTGGCTATGCTAATTTGAAAAGCTATTTCTCCTTGTAAACCTCAGATCTCTAAAAAGTACTTTAGAAAGACAAGATCTTGTTTTACTGCCCAGGCTGGCCTAGACTGTTGGGACCGTCATCCTCTTGCCTCAGTCTTTCCAGTAGCCCGGACTATAGATGTGTATCAGTACACCTAATTAGCTTTCAATTTCTGATGCAGAAAATAGAGAAATTCAAGTATCTTCTCCAGAGAATTGTTCTAGAAGTCAAATGAAATGGAATGTGTCTATTAGGTAGATATTTCTAGTTGCAAGCAAACCTCTATATAACACAAACCAAAAGAGGCTATAATGGCTCATGTAACTGAAAGGTCTAGGAGTACAGCTGAGTACAATGGCCTCAATGCCATCAAGGTTCTGTCTCTTTCTATTTCTAGAGTTTATTTTCTTCTACATTTTCTTCACTCTCAAGAGGCCTCTTCAGTTTTGAATTACCATCTTCCTAAGTAGCAATGACAGCAAAGTTTCAGTAGAACTGAAACTAGTCCTCATGAGATCAGTGTGTTTCATCCAAGACCAATGACCATGGCCAGGGAAATGGAATAATTTGGGAACGCCAGCCTGGCTCACATGCTCACTGACTCTTAAGTGTCTGCTCTGCAGAAGGTCATGGTGGTAGGAAGTGGAGGGAAAGTTCCTAAAAGTAAGAGCTAGCTACTATTCTCAAATGGAGGGGAAATCTATGGGTCTATCAGAGTAGATTGATGTAGAGGTGGCCCTATAGGCATGTTTGTTATTATAATTATTGCTTTGAGAATGATTAATGCCGGAGTCCAGCTGCGGCAGGGCTAGGGTTTCCCAAAGGTGGACAGGGAGTCGGCGAGTGAGAGACAGAAGACACTGCACACCAGTCTGTGTGTGAATCTGAATCCGCTTTATTTTTTAGAAGCTGGAATATATATTTGCTAACATTAGCAGCAACCCCCAGCCCCAAGCAGGAAGCGCCCCAGGCTTAGGGCCAGGCAGGGACAATCCTAAACAATAGGTTTTAATTAACCTCAACTCCAAACAGGAAGCGCCCCAGGCTCAGGGCTAGGCAGGGACAATCCCAAGCAATAGGTGTCAATTAACTCTTTTGACCTTTGTAACATCTCAATTTTGTTACTTTGTTAGCTTGGGAAATGTAAGCCGAGGCACCTGGATGCCTGCAGGAGGAAGAGATGTGTGAGGCTATTATGCCGCTCCCTACATTGTTTCCCTTATCACTTATGGGAGTATGGCAGTCCCTTTGAGGACAGCGCCTGTCTTAGGTCAAGGACTCTTCATATGAACCCAACCAGGCCTTACCCGTCATGGGCCTGCAGGACAGCAATTGGTCCTGTGCCTGTCTTAGGCGGCTGGTGGCATAACATATGTGTCCTAGTTGCCCGTCTTTGGCTGCCTGTCCAGTGTCTCAGGGCAGTTGTCTCACAGGAACCCCGCAAATCCTCCTCCATGAGCTCTCTCACTCAAAGCTCCCGCATAAACTCTCTCACACTACTCACAGAAGGCAAAACCCCACAACCAGTCCTCACAAAGGGGTTATCTAGAGGGCCTCCAGCAACCCCCCTGGAGTCTCCACCCTCAACTCCATATTGAGCATTACATAAAAACATACACATGTGAACTACACAAATTACAATTATCAGTACAAAACATTCCAAGATCC